>JANTFE010007761.1:42030-53028 GCA_027562315.1 Costus pulverulentus
CAATCTGAATAACAACAATTGCCTTTAATAAACATATACATAGTTTGTACATGATACTGATAATAACCCAAGGCCTCAAACATTAGCCTTTAAGGGCATACCCCAACATATTTTACTTCTTGTATTTAGGGTTTAGAGAAGTGGTTCCCTAGGGAGAAGGGTGAAACCACTTAGTGTAAAACCTCAATTAAAGAAGAAAATAAAACTAGTAGGGTGTTTGAAATCCTAGGTAGGGAGCCTAGGTAGTGAATGTAGGCATTGGGGTTGAACCACTATAAATCACTTGTTTGCATTGCTTATTTGTGTTGTTTTAAATTTCATGCTTATAAATTAGTGACATTAGTTGTTAGCTAAATCTCATAAGTGTAGTTCTTTTTCATAACATAGTTTTATCTCAATTATTATAGTTATCTTCATTCTCTTTTATCTAGATTGTATGAAAATCATAAAGTTATAAAAATTGCTCAACACACAATTCAACCCCCCCCCCCTTGTGTGTTAATTCCTTTTCAAATCTAAGCTAATAAACATTTATAAAATAAGCATAATACTCTTATTGAAGTGATACCATTTAAATGTTCATATAGGTGAAGTCTTTACTTTTTTTTCCATGTTATTAAATATATTTACTTACTGACTCCATTGAGAGTCAGTGCTCATCCTTTACTTTTTACAATGGTTGGCACTAGCATTTATTTATAAACTTTCATGTTACAAGTCTTCTTAATGCTCACAAGCACATAATAATGATTTATTTTTACCCATTAAACTTTATAATTAGTGATTCTCTAATTCAAAGTTGAGTTATCATCATTGGTGCTTAAGTTTGATAACTTATGCCCCATGTTGTAAGTTGTACTTTTTACTAATTCTCTAGTAAGTGGCTTAGTAAGAGGTTCTGCTAAATTATCTCATGATTTCACATATATTATGGTGATCACTCCACCTTATATAAACTCTTATACATAGTGATATGCTTCCGCAAGTGCACGGAATTATCGAAGTAATAAAAATATCGATCCACAGAGACCTTATTGTTAAGTACTAAATAGATGTTTTCTCACTAGCTAAGCAAGCCAAATGTGATGAAAGTAAACTATGCAGAGAATATGCTAAGAAGGATAATTAGAGAGATAAACATGGGACTAGGGTTTCATCTACCTTGTTTTCAATGATAAGATATAAATAAAAGGTTCGTCAATCAAATATTGCTATGATAAAGACCTAATTTACTTCATAAAAGGATCATCTCACTTTCGTATAGACAATCACGCAGGGACCAATCCTCGCTTTCGTGCAAGATCTATCCCAACGCTGCAAATAAGTAAACCATCAACAAAGAACTCAAGGATCACTTTCGTGCATCCGAATTCTAAGTTGATTATCACAAGTGGAGCCTCAAGGATCACTTTTGTGCATCTGAGTCTCAACACAGGTTCTACCTAGGGTTTTCCAACGTTTCGATCCTCACTTTCGTGCAAGATCTCCACGTTTGACACAATAACTCACTCCTAGATCAATATTATTAAACATGACAATTAATCTACTAGAACAGATCAAATTAGATCTAACATAAGGAAAGAATCTTAACATGCAATTCTAAGGTTCCAAGTTCTCAAGCAAATCACCTTTCAGTCTCATTGCGAAAACTCTAAAACATGGATAATAACATCGATCTATGGAAAGTTAAAGACAATTCATCACAAAAGTAGAATTATCACAACGAAGATTATCATGACAAAAAAGAAGAATTATCTAATCATTAAAAATCAAGGGGATTACACCCCATGTCCCAAAATAGTATTAAGCTTGTATGAAGGAGGAGATACAATAAATCATAGTTTTAGAGTGATCAGAAAACAAAAAGAAAGGAGAAACAACGTTACAACACGGCTGTAAAATCCTTTACAGCCGTAATTTGCTTCGATGAACAGCGTTGTCACCGCTGTTTCGTTGATTACTCCTCCGATCGGACTCCAAACACTCTAAAACTTCTGTAGTGTCTTCCTCTCCTCCAAGAGAAGTTTCTGAGTAAAAATTGTGGTTTAAGGTGCCCTCTACGCCTCTCGGCATGAGGCCAAACCCTAGCCACCTCTCTGGCGATTGCTCTCTGGATACGTGATAAAAATTCGTGCTTTTACTTCGTACATTTTCTCCTCTTAAATACGAGTCCGGAACATCTTTCGGATCTCGATTTGGAGTTCTAGATCCAAAGTTATGGCCTTTGCAAGTTTTGGAGTGGAAAAATTACGTTTTTGACTGCAATTACGGTACCGTAAAATACATTGCGGTAGTGCCGTAATTTCTTCACAAGTTTCTGATAAACAATTACCCAAAATATGGTACCCTAAAATAGTTTACTGCCGTGCCATAAAATTGGCTGAGTTCTCTAGTCTGAATCGCCTAGGAAATACGGTAGCGTAGAATCGTTTACGGCCGTGCCGTAAAATCAGCAAAGGTTTCTGTTCTGGAAGCGCTGAAAAATACGGCCGTGTAATTCTTTATGGCAGTGCCGTAAAATCACAAAAACATTTTGCTCAGAAAATCTTCCAAATTACGGCAGTGTTCTGATTTTACGGTACGGTCTGAAATTACGGTACCGTAAAATGGATTATGGCACTGCCGTATTTTGCAAGGTTGCTCCGTTTTGCGTGAAATTTCTTGGGTGATCTTCTCTTGATGATGGTAACTCTTCTATGTGTTTGATTTTGCTTGAAAACTCCTTGAAATAGTGCCTTTTTACCTAAAAACTATGAAAAACCAAAATAGAAGTAGACTTTGCAATATTTGATGAATTCAGCATAAAAATAAGCAAAAAGATCCTCAATTTAGCATGAAAAGATACATAGAATAATACAAAATATACCATATATTTTGGTGTCATCAAAATACATAAGGCTCAAACTTTGCTTGTCCTCAAGCAAAAATCAAAACTTGATTAAGAGATAAACCTTTTCATGCTCAATAAATTTCTAAAATATAACCTATCAATGAAAAATTCCACTGATTGATTTACAAAACTTCAAATAAACATATCATCCTTAGAACTCAACCTTCTAGATCCACAATTCAATCAAATAAAACTTTGCAACTTGTATAATAAATAGAATTTTCAATTTCATGATTTCACTCAGTTTTCAGTTCAAATCTATCATGCTTTTGTTTACAGGAATTAGGTTTCCAAGATCTTTTTCCACACATGATTTTTTTTTCTTTTTTTATGTATTTTGTTTATTTTTGTGAAGATAGTATGTACCCACTTAGATACACACTTTTTATTTTTGACTTCAACTCTTATCTTCGGTACCACTATCAATTTTGCATAGTGCCAAGTAGAGGAGTCTTATTCTTTTTATCTCTCATTAATTTTTTACAGATTTCAACCCATGTCTTAGGTACCACTATCAATTTTACATAGTGCCAAGTAGGGGAGTCTCTCACTATTTTTATGGATCTTGGATTCTTATTTCCCAACAAATAGCAAAATAGACTAAACATCTACTAGGTTGATCAATTGATATCAATTCACAAATCATATTCATATGCTCATTTTATTTAAAGGAGTAGTTTCACCTTTAGATCTTATTCTTCAAATAACACATCTACCCAAAATTTCATGCATCAACCAATGTCAAATTTCAAAGATAGATATGCATTGAAGAAATAAATCTAACATGATAGGGTTTTTCTCTAATCACAAGTATAAACTCACATCATCAAGGAAGATATTTTATCAATAGAAATTTTATCAATAAATTATGCCATCATATAGTAGAAAGTGGATCATATGCTTTCATCAATTTTAACAACATATTTGAATAATATCATCATCAAAACAATGAGTTCCATATATCCATAAAATCATTTTTCAACAGAAAACTAATAAGTAGTATAAATATGATAAAGTCAAGGATGCACTGTATGAAATAGTCATTAATAAGAGAGTGAAACTGATACTGACAAAACTATATAGATCATGCTCAATCATTGTTAGGCCAATGCAGCTGGGTCCAAAGATATGCCTTTTGAAAATTTTCTGCAAAATTTAAGGTACATAAGGCTCACATAAGGCTCAGATCAAAAACAGTCTTAAAAAATAATAATAATAATAAATATCATCAGTGGTCCCAAAAGTGTGCTGGTGAAGTAGTAGATGCAGGCAAGAAGCAGAAGTGGAACAGCGGCTGGCTGAAAAGCTACTAGTAATGATGGTGGTGGTGCCGACAGTAGAGTGAGTAGTCTCTAGTGGCCTGCTAGAGATCACAGTCCTGGAGGTGAGATCGTCGGGATATGGAAGATAATACTGCACATGTAAAAAAAATTAGAGTTAGTAATGAAGATTATGCTGCAAAAATAAATAAAATCATGGAATAAGAGGCAGCAAAAGAAATAAGAATCTGCAGGTGGTATAATCCAGTGTCAACGGCTGGAAATAGTGATGTCAGGGGCAGATGTAGTGGTAGCTAGAGGTGCTGTAAATCTGGAGTCAAAAGAAACAACAACAAATAGACAGCAAATTAAGCAGTTTTTGAAACTTTTTTTTTTATGAAAAGTAGTCATACCCTAGAATAAAATTTAATGATCCAAATAGAAAATAGACAAAACTATGAAGTAGAATAAAACTTGATCTTTCCAGGAATGTAAAAAATAAAGGATCAAAATCTGTTAGGAATTCAGGGTATCAGCAGAAAGAAGGCTACTCAGATTAAAAACTGCACAAACTACACAAACTGCACAAAAGTTAATCAAATTCGATAAGTTGGCATATGTTTCAGAAAGATCCATAGATTTTAAAATTCAGCAAAAATATCCAATAAATAGACAAAGATGAGTACTTCCATGTTGTTCCAAAAATAAAAAAATTTTCACAACCTAGTTTCTTAAAATCACAGCGAGAAAACACCTAGGCAAATAAGCAGACTGCAGTTTTAAAATACGGTACCATGAAATCATTTACGGCAATGCCGTAATTTCACAAAATTTCAGAAACGAAAACCCTCAAGATTATGGCACGTGAAGTCAAAAATGGTCAGAAAATACGGTATCGCCGTAAAATCCATAAAACTCTTGAGAGAAGAAATCAACACAGATTATGGGCGTGAAATAGATTATGGCAGTGCCATATTTTGCACAAAATTTTGTTTTCCCTACAAAAATAAAAGAAAAATCAATTCTAAAAAATAAACTAAAATAAAAGGAACTAAACTAAGATAGAGTGCTGGGGTTGCCTCCCAAGAAGCGCTAATTTTAGGTCCATAGCTTGACCAAAACTCAATGTCATGGTGAAGCAGGTGAATCAGTACCAAAATAAAGAGCAAACAATTTTCTGCATTTTCTTCTTCCTAAAAGTTTAGCCACTAATCCAAATATCCAAAATTCAATACAAATCATGATCAATGTGGCTTTCTCAAGTATGCAGAAATTAAAATTTTCGAATCCTCTCATGGTAATCTTTATGATTTTCCTATGTTTGTCAAAAAGTAAAATCATAAGTCCTTTCTTCAAATTTATGTTTTCAATGGCAATGAGAAAAGGACTTTGATCAAAATATTCAAGCATTGGATCATCATAATAATAGTCTTTCCATTCTTCATCAGATTCCTCAATAAAACACAAATTTTTAAATAAATCACAAGAGTCAATAATAGATATGGGCAAAGTATCATCATGGTGAGATTCATCAATTTTTGCAACATTCAAATCCTTATCAAGTTCCTCATGCACATCATCAAATAATTTATCAATTTTAAAATTATCATCAAAATCAAGATGAGACTCTACAAAATCAATTTTCTCATGCCTCCCGATAAATAATTCATCATAAGAAGAGTCAAAATCAGAATCATATGAGAAATAAGATTTATCAATGTTTACAATAGAATCAGAGTTAACCTTAGGAGTTTTATCATAAATTTCATCAATATCACCAAAATCACAGTGGGGCTCATCAATGTCTATAATTTTTGAACCTTCATCATGCTCATCAGATTTAACCATAAACAATATATTATCAAAATCAGAATTATCGTCAAAAGAAGGTTTTTCAATTTCAATTTTCTCAATCTTTTCCTCAAATACACTATCAGATAAATCAATATCAAAATTATCAACAACAGAGTGAGATTCATCAAAGTTCACATAAGGCTTAATCTCAAAACAATCATGATCACAGGGGGATTTTTCTAGTTCAAGTTCCTCAGTATCAAATTCAAATTGTGGTTCAAAAGCATGATCAGAGCAATCATCATATAAAGAAGTTTGGTTTTTCCATCTAGAATACAATTGATCTCTTTCTGGTCATGATAAATTGGGATTTAAAAATGGGCAATCAGAGGAATAATGATCAGGATATCCACAAATAACACAGCTATCAGAAGAACAGGATTTCATAACAGGGTGCTTATTAGAAGTGTTTAATTTATGAACCAAATAATCTATCTCATCTTCAGCAGTGCACCATGAATTGTCTTGATAACATGAAGAATTAGAATTTTGAGGCATGTTAAATTTGCAATCACAAGTATAATGATCAGAAGACTTACAAATATTACAATAAATAAGAGGAATATTGTGTAATTTACATATTTCTCCAAGAGTCATCTGTGAATAATCTTTATGCTCACCTTGAGGCATGTATACCTTACTTCTTTGAGATGCCCATGAATTGTGATGAAAAGACATATTTATCTATCATGGTCAAAAAGATAATCCAATACCAATCAATCAAATTATTTTTTTTTCAGAATATAAAGAAAAGAAAATAATAAACACAAGCAATTAAAAATTTTTAGATATCACAGCTCTGTCACAACTGTGAAAATCCAAAACCTGCAAAAAGAGAAAAAAAGACAAAGTTAAATCTAAAACAAATAAAACCTAGTCTAGCAATACTAACAACTATTTTGATATTTACAAAACTAAGGTCCCTAGCAACGGCGCCAAAAACTTGATATGCTTCCGCAAGTGCACGGAATTATCGAAGTAATAAAAATATTGATCCATAGAGACCTTATTGTTAAGTACCAAATAGATATTTTCTCACTAGCTAAGCAAGCCAAATGTGATGAAAGTAAACTATGCATAGAATATGCTAAGAAGGATAATTAGAGAGATACATATGGGACTAGGGTTTCATCCACCTTGTTTTCAATGATAAGATATGAATAAAAGGTTCGTCAATCAAATCTTGCTATGATAAAGACCTAATTTACTTCATAAAAGGATTATCTCACTTTCATGCAGACAATCACGCAGGGACCAATCCTCGCTTTCGTGCAAGATCTATCCCAACGCTGCAAATAAGTAAACCATCAACAAAGAACTCAAGGATCACTTTCGTGCATCCGAATTCTAAGTTGATCATCACAAGTGGAGCCTGAAGGATCACTTTCGTGCATCCGAGTCTCAACACAGGTTCTACCTAGGGTTTTCCAACGTTTCAATCCTCACTTTTGTGCAAGATCTCCACGTTTTACACAATAACTCACTCCTAGATCAATATTATTAAACATGGCAATTAATCTACTAGAACAGATCAAATTAGATCTAACCTAAGGAAGGGATCTTAACATGCAATTCTAGGGTTCCAAGTTCTCAAGCAAATCACCTTTCAGTCTCATTGCGAAAACTCTAAAACATGGATAATAACATAGATCTATGGAAAGTTAAAGACAATTCATCACAAAAGTAGAATTATCACAACGAAGATTATCATGACGAAAAAGAAGAATTATCTAATCATTAAAAATCAAGGGGATTACACCTCATGTCCCAAAACAGTATTAAGCTTGTATGAAGGAGGAGATACAATAAATCATAGTTTTAGAGTGATCAGAAAATAAAAAAAAAGGAGAAACAACATTACAACACGGCTGTAAAATCCTTTACAACCGTAATTTGCTTCGATGAACAGCGCTGTCACCGCTGTTTTGTTGATTCCTCCTCCGATCGGACTCCAAACGCTCTGAAACTTTTGTGGTGTCTTCCTCTCCTCCAAGCAAAGCTTCTGAGTAAAAATCATGGTTTAAGGTGCCCTCTACGCCTCTCGGCGTGAGGCCAAACCCTAGCCACCTATCTGGCAATTTCTCTCTGTATACGTAATAAAAATTCGTGATTTTACTTCGTGCGTCTTATCCTCTGAAAGACAAGTCCGGATCATCTTTCAGATCTGGATTTGGAGTTCTAGATCCAATGTTATGGCCTTCGCAAGTTTTGGAGCGGAAAAATCACGTTTTTGACTGCAATTACGGTACCGTAAAATACTTTATGGTAGTGCCGTAATTTTTTCCCAAGTTTCTGATCAAAAATTGCCCAAAATATGGTACCCTAAAATAGTTTATGGCCGTGCCGTAAACTTGGCTGAGTTCTCTGGTCTGAATCGTCTGGGAAATACAGTACCGTAGAATCGTTTACGGCCGTGTCGTAAAATCAGCAAAGGTTTCCGTTCTGGAAGCGCTGAAAAATACTGCTGTGTAATTCTTTACGGCAGTGCCGTAAAATCATAAAAACATTCTGTTCAGAAAATCCTCCAAATTACGGCAGTGTTCTGATTTTACGGTACGGTATGAAATTACGGTACCGTAAAATGGATTACGGCACTGCCGTATTTTGCAAGGTTGCTCCGTTTTACATGAAATTTCTTGGGTGATCTCCTCTTGATGATGGTAACTATTCTATGTATTTGATTTTGCTTGAAAACTCCTTGAAATAGTGTCTTTTTACCTGAAAACCATGAAAAACCAAAATAGAAGTAGACTTTGCAATATTTGATGAATTCAGCATAAAAATAAGCAAAAATATCCACAATTTAGCATGAAAAGATACATAGAATAATACAAAATATACTATATATTTTGGTGTCATCACATAGGCATGCCTCATGCCATGATATCCAGACTTTCCATTATATATTTCATTATATGCATGAGACATTGTTGCTTGACTATGACAGCTCAAAGGAATAGCTACCATAAGTTATGGCCACACATCAACATCTATTAACAAGTTTTGCGACCATTATGCTTCTTTGCATAGTGTAGCTAAGGCTATAAACTCATATTCCATAATTGAATAAGTAGTGTAAGCTTGCTTCTCAGAAGCCCAACTTAGAGCCCTACTACCTAACATAAAAATCCAACATGAGATGACTTTACTTTCACTATTGTTTGTTAACTAGCATCATTATATGCTTCTAGCAAGATGAATAATCATTATATACAAGACTCAATTCTCTTATTTTTTTTAGACATCCAAAAACTCTTTTAGTTGTTCTATGTTGGGCATACTTGTGAACTTTGATAATATGCACTCAACAAATGTTATGTCAGGTCTTGTGTAATACATAACATACATTAGACTACCAACATACATTAGACTACCAATGACACTAATATAATTTATTCTCGATTATTTTATGATAATTTTAGACTTGAATCAAAGGGGGTGTTAGCTTCTTTATGTTGTGATACTTGAATCTTTAAATCATTTTATCAATGCAATGACTTTGAAATAAGGAATACCCATTATAATATTTCTTTATTTTAATTCTCAAAATTGTATCTACCTTGTCTAGATCATTCATGTAGAAGAAAGGGCTTAGATATATTTTGGTTTCTTATGTTCATTTCTCATTTGTGTTTAAAATTAATATGTCATCAATATATAGGCACAAAATCATACTATATATATATATTTGTTGATTTATAATAGATACACTTATCAACGTTGTTATGCCTAAACCCATGTGAGAGGATTATTGTATCAAACTTTTTATGTCATTCTTTAGGATATTGACTTAACTAGCTTACAAACTTAATGTTCATTCCCTAGAAGCACAAAACCTTTATGTTGTTCCATATATAAGCTTTTAGTTATGTCATCATTCAAGATTGTTATTTTAATAATCATATAATGGACACATAAGTTATGAATGTTATACCCTAATAAAGCCATATCAAAATATAATAATTGAACTTGCTAACTGATGACACCGAAATTCATCGTGATTTCTATGCCATTTTATTGATATTTATGTGTCATATTCATAGACTTTGCTTGTTTTTACACCATATTTTATCAATATCTGCGGAATCTACACTCTTTTCTATTTTTGATGATTTTTAGGCAAAAAGGCATATTTTTCAGTCGATTTCGAGCAATCCAAGTGTATAATCGGACTCACAACATCAAAAGAAGATCACACGTCAAATTTCAGAAGTTTTGGAGCTTCAGAGGAAATTACGGCACCCCCAACAAATGCATTACGGTACTGTAATTTGGAGCTTTAATCGGGCAGAGAATCAATGAACGTTACGGCACAGCCGTAAATATCTTTACGGTGCCGTAATTAATAGGCGTTTTTGGACAGAGACTTTGAGACGCTTATGACACTACTGTAATCCTCTTTACGGCACCGTAATTCTAGTCGATTTTCCACCCGAGAGATTGTTCACATTACGACACTAGCGTAAAGAACAATACGGTACCATAATCCCAAAAGAATTTCACGCGAGAGCTCGCTATCAAGATTACGGCCCTGCCATAAGAATCATTATGGGCGTAATTTCATCGTTGCTCGCGACTTTCCCGGTCAACTCAGAAGTCCAATTTTTACGTAGATGATTTCAAACGATCTAGGCGTTTAAAAGGGAAGCTGTAAGAAGGAGAAGAGGAGCCATCGACGAGACGAAGCCAAGCACACCAAAAGCCCCAATTTTGATCCACCGGCTAGAGAGAAATCAGAGTTCACGCCGCCGCCATGACCAATTCCGAGCATCTCCGGCCGTGAAATTTGAGTGGAAGCTACGCATAGAGGAGAAGAAGACACCCCTGAAGTTTCAATGTGATCAGAGATCAGACGGAGGAGAAATCACCAGAAAATCGAGCGCCACTGCTGTTCGCCCAGATTACGGCTGTAAACATCTTTACGGCCGTACCGTAATTTTTACTCCTCCTCTGTTTCGATTTTCTTCATCATGAATCATTGTAATCTTCCCTCTA
>JANTFE010007784.1:11460-32999 GCA_027562315.1 Costus pulverulentus
GTCATCAATGGAATACCCAATTACCTTCCTATGAATTCTTAACTCCTTCAAGAGTAGATCAGTTTCCCTGGCATCTAATTTAGCATCCACAATCACAGGGTAGGTGGACTTAGGACCAAGAAATTCATATCTAATATTATCACGTAAATCTTTCAACTCAACTTTAGGGATCTTTTCACTTTCATTATCAAAAGTAGCACAATCTAAAATATCATATTTTTCATCATCGAATTCATCAAAATCATTCTCAAAAATAGAATTATCAATTTTTTCACAAGAATTTTTCAAGATATCAGAAAAACATTCAGAAGGTGAAACATCAGCATAAGAATCATCAAGCAAACAACTAACATCATAAACTGTGTCATAAATGGCATGAATAGTGCAACAAGAACTGGCATATGCAGGTTTTTTCAATGAATTATTCAAATCAAACTAAATCTTATCATTGCCAATTCTTAAAGCAAGTTTACCGTTCCGCACATCAAATAGGGCTCCAGCAGTGGCTAAGAACGGCCTACCCAAAATAATAGAAATCTTGGCATCCTCTTCCATTTCAAGTACCACAAAATCAGCAGGTATGAAGTACTTACCAACTTGAATAGGAACATCCTCTAGAATACCTACTCGATATTTTACTGATCGATCGGCGAGCTGCAAAGAAATTGTAGTCGGCTTAGGAGCTCCCATGTCCAATTTCCTGCACACAGATAAAGGCATGAGACTTACACTAGCCCCTGGATCACATAAGGCTCGGTCGAAAGCCATACTACCAATAAAACATGGGATAGAAAAGCTACCTGGATCATTCAATTTTGGTGGCAACCTATTTTGAATAACAGCACTACATTCTTCAGTTAAAGCCACAATACCATAGTTCTTTATCTTTCTTTTGTTATACAAGATTTCTTTCAAAAACTTAGCATATATGGGCATTTGAGATAAAGCTTTAGTAAATGGTATGTTAATGTAAAGCTTTTTCAAAACATCAAGAAATTTTCCAAATTGCTTATCTAACTTTTACTGCACTAACCTTTGGGGAAAAGGTACTGGTGGTTTATAAGGATGAGGTAGATTAGTTTTAGAATCATCTTCTTTACTTGGCACATCCCCTTTTGGTTTACTTTCCTTTTGAGGTGTTAAACTAGGTAGGGTTTGTTTATGTTCAGAAGATTTTTCTAACTCTAATTCCTCATCATGATCACTAATAGATTCTTTCTCCTTAAGTTCTCTTAATTGTCTCCCACTTCTAGTGATAATGGCATTGCAATGTTCCCCATAGTTTAATCTAGACATTTGTTCTTCTAGAACTTTATTGTGCGCCACTAAGGATTCTAGTTGAGAAGCAAGGTGACTAACAGTTTCTTCAAGATCCTCAAATTTTTTTGTGTTTTGAATTTGCAATGATTGAATTTGGCTAGCTGAAAGTTTCTCTAGCATGGGTTCACTAACCTTTTCAGTCAAGGGTTGCTGATCCTCATTCTCATTCTTACCAAGTTGATGACAATATAACATTCCTTCATCTGGAGTCCATTGGCTTTGATTCAAGGACATCTCTTCAAGCAACTTGAAAGCATCGTCAATTGTTCTACTCATCAAGGCTCCCCCTGCGGCAGCATCAATAATTAGACGGGTATTATAAACTAAGCTAGAATAAAATGTCTGAATTAGAAACTCATTTTCGAGGCCATGGTTAGGACACTTCCGTTGTAGATCATTGAATCTCTCCCGTGCATCGCTGAGTGATTCTTCGCTCTTTTGTTGAAAGTTCGTGATTCGCTTCCTCAATTGGATAGTCTTGCTTGGTGGAAAATATTTCATCAGAAAAGCTTTTGATAATTGTTCCCACGTTGTGAAGGTGTTGTGTCCATGAGAATGCAACCAAGATCGTGCTTGATCCCTGAGAGAAAAAGGGAATAATATCAGTTTTAGTGCATCATCAGAAACTCCATGAATTTTTATGGTATTGCAATATTCAAGAAAAATATATAAGTGTAAATAAGGATCTTCGATTGATGATCCTCCAAACTAATTTTGCTGAATCATAGTCAAGAGGGCAGGATTAATCTCAAAGTTGGTGGCCTCAATTGCAGGTTTAGCAATGCTAAAGTGTATCCCTTGAGGATTAGGGGTTGCATAGTCCCTTAGTGATCTATGCTCAGCTATTAGAAGTGAATTTCCTGTGCACGCCAGAGCAAACTGATCAATTGATGTAAGTAAATAGAAAAGAATAAAAAGATAAAACATAAATGAAACCTAGTCTAGCAATAATCTCAACCCCTTTAATATCGACAAAACTAAGGTCCCCGGCAACGGCGCCAAAAACTAGTTGTACCGTAAGGTAACACTACAAGTATGACATGCGTGTACCTTGGACTAATCCTCGGTAACGGCGCCAAAAACTTGTTGTTATCCCGCAAGTGCATGGGTACACGAAGTAATAAAGAAAGTATCGAATCCACAGGGACCTACGTTGTCAAGTTCTAAATAATTGATTTTTCGCTATCTAGGCAATCAAATGAAAGTTAAGCAAATATCTCAAACACACAAAAGAAAACTGTCAGAGAGAGAGCTGGGACTAGGGTTTCGTTCACTAAACTCTTTTGACTAGATATGAATAAGGATTTCATCGGTTTAATTTTATCATGATGAAGATACGATTTACCTAATAAAAGATTGTTTCACTCTCGTGCAAACAATGACGTAGGGATTTATCTTTGCTTTCGCGCAAGATTTGTCCCAACGCTGAAGAGAAGCAAATTATCAATCTATAAACTCAAGGATCACTTTCGTGCATCCGAATTCTAGGTTGACAATCTCTAGCGGAAACTCAAGGATCACTTTCGTGCATCCAAGCCTCGACACTAGTTTTACTCATAGATCTCCAACGTTCCGATCCTCACTTTCGTGCAAGATCTCCACGTTTGACAAATAGACTCGATCTATAGATTCATGTTATAATCATGGCAGTTAATCTACTAGAACAGATCAAATTAGATCTAACCTAAGGAAGAGATCCTAACATACAATTCTAGGGTTCCAAATTCTCAAGCAATTACCTTTTAGTCAATAGCGAAAATACTAAGAACATAATTAGTAACATGGATGTATAGAGAGTCTAAGCACAATTATCACAAGAGCAAAATCATCATGCTAAGATTAAACGCAACGAAATATTGAAAAAAAAATTATCTAATCATTAAAAATCAAGTGAACTACTCCCCCTTGTCCCAAGAGTAATTTAAGCTAGCATGGTGAAGGAAATACAATATTCCATAATTTCAGAAAATCAAAAATCAACAAAAGGAAGAGTTTTTTTAGAAAATAAGGCACGGCTGTGAAGTATTTCACAGCCGTATTTTGCAAAAGAAGGCGTGAACAGTGGTGGCGATCCTTCTTCCTCTGATTTCTCCTCCAATTTGTCTCCTTTCGTTCTGAAACTTCTAGCACGTCATCTTCTTCACCAGGCAATGCTTCAGTAGAAGAATCACGGCCGGAGATCATCTGGATCGAGCGCGGTGGCAAAAGCTTAGGCGGTGGCATTTACTCCGAATTCTCCCTCGACAGTTAACCAAGTTTGGGGCTTTTGGTGTCTGGCTAATCCTCGCCTCCAAAGCTCCCTTTTTGCTTCTTACGGCTTTGAATTCAAAGCCCTGGATCGCCCGCAAGAATCTCCACAAAGATCGGGCATGAAGATTGACCTGGGAATCGCGTTCAAACACCATAATACGACAGTGTAATATCTTACGACACTGCCGTAAAATCCATCGATCGTTTTGTTATGAAATTGATGGAAAATATGGCACCGTAATTTTGATTACGGCAGTGCCGTAAAATCGGCATAACTCTTTGGTCGGATTCGTCGAGGAAATACGGCCCGTGTCATTCTTTACGGCAGTGCCATAATTTCAGGGCAACTTTCTGTTATGAAGATGCTTCAAAATACGGTCCGTAAACTGGGTTACGGCAGTGCCGTAATTTCAGCAAAAGTCTCTGTTCAGAAAGTGCCCCAAAATACGGCCGTGTAAATCCTTACGGCAGTGCCGTATTTTCACGAAAACCTTCTGTTTGGAAAATCACCAAAATACAGCCGTGATTTCGATAATACGATAGTCGTAAAAAATACGGTACCGTAAAATCCCTAACGGCACTGCCGTATTTTGGGTTCCTTGCCTCAATTTGCGTGAAATTTCTTGGGTGACTTCTTCTTGATGATGAGAACTCTTCCATGTATTTGATTTTGCTTGAAAATGCCTAAAATAGTGCCTTTTTGCCTGAAAAACATGAAAAACCAAAATAGATGTAGACTTTGCAATATTTGATGGATTCAGTATAAAAACAAGTAAAAAGATCCTCGATTTAGCATGAAAAGGTATCTAAAATGATGCAAAATATACTACATATTTCGGTGTCATCATAGGTCAATCTCTCGTCGCTGCACCGATCTACATTTCTTGAGCCCCTGTATATTTGTACAAATATGTGCTCCGCATGCAGTATCCAATACCCATGACATAGAAGTAGAAAGGTTGACTTTAATAACCTAAGTACGTGAGCTAGAAGACAAGGCCTTGCCTTTCTTCTCCTCATTCTGAAGTTGCTTGCAGTCCCTCCTCTAGTGACCCTGCTCGCCACAGTGGAATCTCCTTTGCTCCTTTGACTTCTTGGCCATTTTCTTTAGTGCTTTGGTAGGACCTTTGGCACTGCCCTTAGTACGTGTCTTATCCTTTTTTCTTCATCTTCTTGGTCACAGGGACAAAAAGATCTAAATTGGGTTTTGTCATACCCATCTCGCGCTCGGTCGTTTGGAGCATATTCAACAGTTCCTCCCTAGAGGGCAGGGATTGTAGAATAAGATCCGTGACGAGCTTGTTATCTATAGTGTATCCCAGTCTTCTGAGTTGATCCTCATACTGAATCATCTTGAGTACATGGTGTCCGACTGGTGCACCCTCAGATAACCTACACCGAAAGACTGCTTTGGCAATGTCATATTGCTGAGTTGTAGCCTGAGCCTCGAACATCTGTTTGAAATGAGTTATCATTTGAAAAGAGTTCTAGTCCTCATACTGCACCTGAAGCTCAGGTGCCATAGTGGCTCACATGAGACATGCTACTTCCAAAGAGTCATCCTGATGATTTCTAAAAGCATCTCTGTCTGCCACTCAGGCATTAGGCGCAGGAGCTGCAGGAAGACGCTGCTCAAGGACATACAACTTCTTCTCAAGCTTGACGGCTATCTTCAAGTTCCGATTCTAATCCATGAAGTTGGATACAACCAACTTGTCCTTCTCCAGAAGGGATCACAGTGACAATCTACTAGTGTTTGTAGCCATTGATCTACAACAACCAAGATAGGCAGATCAGTACTACTTCAAATCATTTAAACTATACTTTTTTTAAATGATCGTGGCTCCCACTATTTTATCGAATTGACAACCCGCAAAGTCAATCAGGAAATCCGAGATGTTCTAGTGAGATGGGATCCTTATTCCACATGAGGCTTCGCATCCCATGAGGGTAGGATGAGATGCACAAAGTGACCCATGCTAACCTCTCAATGATGCCTCAAGAGTTCTATTATCTGGACACCACATGTGAAAAAACTAGTGAAGTCTATTCCTAATCGTTTTGACTTAAAACATCCCCGAGGTTTCCCAACAGTGGTATTAGAGCGACTTGCGAGCCTCGAACGATGTTCTTTCATGCTTTTTATGCTCACATGCAATGTTAAATTTTCGTAAATTGCATATTAACATGGCGCATGATTTTTCTAAGTAGGAAAAATTGTTGGTTTCTTGTTCCTCTCCTCTAATCAATTTCTTTTGGATTTTTGGATTATTTTTGTGATTGATTTAAGATCAAAAGGCGCACTTAGTTTTGTCAAGTAGGATGGGCATTGTGTCTTCGGACTGGCCAAGTCTCTTGATCTGACAAAATTGCTATCTAATAGGGTCTATAAAATCATCTTGAAACTTAATCACAAATAGCCAAAAGATTTGTGATAAGAACATGAGGAAAAGAAACTTGTTTTATGAGAAACTAAAATTTCAGATTTTATGTTTTTCATGAGCATGTAGAATTACATGAGTAAGTACTTGATTGTGCATGATGTTGTGATCATTAGTCAAGCCTCTTTGCACTCCTGCGATGTATCCTTGTGAGGCCTGCATGCCGCTTTTCTTTTTTACTTTTGTAATCATAAGAAGAAGATTAGGGGCGCATCTACTTGGAGCATGGCACATGAATGAAGCTTGCGCACCTTGCATGGTGGCACAACAAGCTTTATCAAAAGTGGCACATCCCTGCATAGGGGCGCAAGTAAGGGTTTGGCCAAGCCTTGTGCTTGTGTGCTATCTCTCTTGTGGCTTGCAAGGTGGCGCATCTTCCTTGGAGGAGGACTGATGACACCAAAATTTATAGTAAATTTCGTGTCATTTCATTGGTATTTTTGTGTCAACTTTATGCTCCTTTGCTCATTTATATGCCTTTTTAATCAAATATTGCAAAATCTACTTCTATTTCAGTTTTTGATGATTTTCAGGCAAGAAGGCATGTTTTTTAGGCATTTTCAAGCAAATCCAGATACATAGAAGAATTCTCATCATCTAGAGGAGATCACTTGACAAATCTTACGCAAATCGGTGCAACCAGCCAAAATACGGGAGTGTCATATTCTATATTACGGTACCGTATTTCCGTACGATACCGTAATATTAGAGCACTGCCGTAAATTGGTGGAATTTTTGACAAGAAGTTCTAATGAAAAATACGGCACTACCGTAAAACTTAACAATGCCGTATTTTGAAGTGCATTCAGAACAGTGATAATTCCTGATTTTATGGCACTATAGTAAACTTTGACACAGGCCGTATTTTCCAGACGATTTCGACTAGAGAGTTCACCGATTTTATGACAGTGCCTTGAACCATTATACGATGTCATATTTGCCAGACAATTCAGATTAGAGAATGCGAGCGATTTTACGGCACTGCTGTGAAATATTACACCTCCGTATTTTCATTTTAGAACGCGACTTCCACGGTCAACTTTGAAGCCCGATTTTTTTGGAGATGATTGCAGGAGATCAAGACATCCAAATTGAGATCCGAAAGAAGTGGTAGACTGGTTTCAACGACGAGAAGATAAATACAGAAATCCCGAATTTTGATCATCTATCGGAGGAGCAATTGACAGAGAGGCGTTTAGGGTTCAGCCTCACACCGAGAGGCATGGAGGCCAGCTTCGGCTGTGAAATTCACACTGAAGCTTTGCTTGGAGGAGGAGACAACACTCTAGAAGTTTCAGAATGAAAGGATATCAATTGGAGGAGAAATCAAGGAAAAAGATGCGCCGACACTGTTCATAGCGCCCCCTCTACAAAATATGGCTATAATTTATATTACAGCCATGGTGTATTTTCTAAAACCCTCTTTTCCCTTTGATTTTCGATCTTTTGAATCCATGGATTATTGTAACTCTCTCACGATGCTAGCTTAAACTCTTTACGGGACATGGGGGAGTAATTCCCATTGATTTTCTTAATGACTAGATACTTTTTGCCTTCAACATGATAATTCTATTCTAATGATTTTACTTATGCAATTATTGCTCTAAAATTCTCCTTAGTTTACTTTTTGTCATTATGATTTAGAGTTTTCGCAATAAGGACCGAAAGGTGATTTGCTTGAGATCTTGGAACCCTAAAATTGAATAGTAGGAACTCACCGTAAGAAATTAGGTTAAGTTCTTATTTCTTGATTTTAGTAGTTTAATTGCCAAGTTAATAATTATGAACCTAGGATCGAGTTATTGTGCCAAATGTAGAGATCTTGTGCGAAAGTGAGGATCTAAACATTGGAGAACCATAAGTAAAACTTGTGTTGAGACTCGGATGCACGAAAGTGATCCTTGAGTTTCCACTCAAGACGATCAACTTAGAATTCAGATGCACGAAAGTGATCTTTGAGTTATTCGTTTGATGATTTATTTATCATTAGCTTGGAATAAATCTTGCGCGAAAGCGAGGATTGGTCTCTGCATGGTTATCTGCACGAAAGTGAGATGATCCATTTAAAAAGTAAATTATGTCTTTATTATGATTGAATTTGATTGATGAATATTTATCTATATCTAGTCATGAAAATTAAAGTGAATGAAACCCTTGTCCCAGTTTCTCTCTGATTTCGTTTTCTTTATATTATTTACTTGCATCATATTCGATTTGCTTTGCTAGTAAGAATACAACTATTTGGCATTTAACACATAGGTCTCTGTGGGTTCGATATCTTTCTTTATTACTTCGAGTATTCATGCACTTGCGGAGATAACAACAAGTGTGGTAACTCAACAAGTTTTTGGAGACGTATCAGAGGGTGACAAGTCCCTATGCGCCATACAATAAGTTTTGGCTGCGACTTCAGAAATAAGTTTTGTTTACCTACTTATTGGGATACAACAAGTTTTTGGTGCCATTGCCAGGGACCTTAGTTTTGTTACTATCAAAATAGTTATTAGTATTGCTAGACTAGGTTTTATTTGTTTTAGATTTAACTTTGTTTTTTGTTTTTGCAAGTTTTGGATTTTCATAAGTTGTGACAGAACTGAGATTTTCTAAAATTTGTGAATTTGCTTGTGTTTTATATTTTCTTTGTTTTATATATTCTGAAAAAAAAATAAATAATAAAAAAGGATTTTATTTGATTGATTGGTGCTGGATTATCTTTCTGGTCTTGATATATTTGAAGATATGTCTTTTAATTTCAACTCGTGGGCAACTGATAGAGATGAGATATATATGCCATATGAAGATGATTCATCATGCACTCTTCAAGATAAGTTAGATTTTGTCTCTTGTCAAATAGACACTTTAAATATGCATCCTATTAAGACATCTTATTCTTCCATTAGTTATGATATTTGTGGATGTTTTGGTCATTATAGTTCTAATTGCCAAATTTTAATTTCTCCAAATTCCAATTTATCGTGTTATGAAGATGATCAATATAATTCTGGATGGGAAAATCAAACTTATTTTTATGAGGATTGCTCAAATCATGTTTCTAAACCATACTTTGAAGATACTGAAAAATCTAGGTTAGAATTTATGCTTGAAAAATTCATGTCAAATCAAGACCAATTCATGACAAATCAAAGTAAGGAAATTGAAGATCTTAAGGAGATAATTGGTCAGCTTGCTTCTAATGTAGAATCTTTAACTGCTAATTCTGAATTTTTGGAAACCCAGTTAGCACAACAAGCATGTTTATTTGAGTTTGAAACTGAAGAAATTGATTTAGAAAATTCCCCCTCTGATTATTATTGTTTTGAGATTGAGCCTTATGTCAAAATTGACGAATCTCACTTTGATTTTGATAATTGTGAAATTGATTCCTTTGATAATGTATTTGTGGAAAAGTTTGAAGAAATTTAAATTGAAAAACCCTCTTTTGATGAAATTCATTCTTTTGATAATATATTGTTTATGGTTAATTCTGATGAAGGATATGAGGGGACTTAGTTCGAAAAATCTTACTGCGATTTTGTTGATAATTTTGAAATCAATGAATTATTTGATTGTGAGCATGAGGAACTTGAAAATGATTTGAAAATTATAAATATTGTTGAATCTCACTCTGATGCTTTGCCCATGTCTATTGATTTATTTAAAAAATTATTTTTTATTGAGGAATCTATGAGAAACATAAAAGTTATTTTGATGATCCAATACTTGAATTCTTTGATGGAAGTCCTATGGCAATTGAAGATTTAAATTTGAAGAAAGGACTTATGATTTTGCTCTCAGATAAATTTATGAAGATCATAGAATATCCTTTGATTGAAGTTGAAAATATTGATTTTGATTTCCGCATATTTAAGAAAGCCACATTGATTGTGATTTATTTAAAATTTTGGATATTTGAATTAGTAGCTAAACGTTTTGGACAACGGAAAAGAAAGAAATTGCATGCTATTTACTTTGGTACTAATTCACCTCCTTCACCATGAGATTTGATTTTTGGTCAAGCTATGGACCTAAAATTAGCGCTTCTTGGGAGGCAACCCAAGCATTATCACTTAGCTTAGTTTCTTTTATTTTAGTTTATTTTTAGAAAATTTTTTTTTTCTCTTTTTGCAGGAAAATAAAATTTTGTGCAAAATACGGCACTGCCGTAATCTGTGTTACGGTGCCGTAATTTTGGTCTGATTTCATCCCGAGAATTTTTAGTCTTTTACGGCACTACCGTAAGATATTTTACGGTGCCATATTTTGGGGTAATTTGTGTCTTTTATGGCAGTACCGTATGCTGTCTCACGGTACCGTATTTTAAAGCTGCATTCTTTTAATCTGACTAGGTGTTTTCTCACTGTGATTTTAAGAAACTGGGCTGGGAAAGATTTTGATCTTTGGCACCATCACGAAGCACTCATCTTTGTCTATCATCTGGATATTTTTGCTGAATTTTAAAGTCCATGGATCATTCTAAAACACAGCATCTTTTCGATTCTGATTAATTTCTGCAGCAGTTTTCTTTTGACTAATCTAATTAGCATTTTTGCTGCAAATTTTTAAGATGCTTCAATGACTTGAAACCCTGATTTTTTTGCCTCGAATATGAAGTTCATGTTTCATTCTATCTTGAGGATTAGTTGCTTTCATGAAAATATATTCCGATCATTCTAGGACACATGGCAACGTTTCGAATCTAATTAACTTCTGTGAGGTTTTTAATCTTGTAATCTGAGTAGCCTTCCTTCTGTTGATACCCTAAATTTCTAATAGATTTTGATCCTTTGATTTTCATACATCTGAAAGGAATGAGTTTTATTCTATTACATGGTTTTGTCCATTTTCTTTTTGGATCATTAAATCTTATTCTTGGGTATGGCTAGTTTACATAAAAAATTTAGTTGCTGCACTACTTGCTTTCTACATGTTATAGCTTCTTTTGGCTCCAGATCCAGAAAGCAGTCTTCCACCTCTAGCTACCACTGCATCTGCCTCTGACATCACTGTTTCCAGCCATCGACACTGGATTATACCATCAGCATACTCTTACTTCTTCTACTGCCTTTATTTCCATTTATTTGATTTATTTATGCAACAGACTCTTCATTAGTGACTGATTTTTTTTATGCAACACTATTTCGGCACCCACCTGCCGACGATCTCTCTTTCAGAACTATATTCCCTAGCCGGCCACTAGAGATTACTCACTCTACTGTCGGCACCATCATCATTGCTAGCAGCTTTTTAGCTAGCCTCTATTTTGCCTCTGCTCCTCCACCGGCATCTACTTTGCATCAGTTTTTTCCACCAGCACCTTCTTCGGACCTTCAGCGATATCTCTGATTTTCCTTTGAGAAAAATATTTTCTATCATTTTTTTAGTAAGATACTATTTTTGGTCTGAGCCTTATGTGCCCAAAAATATGTGCAGGTAAAATTTTTTAGAAGGTGCAATCTTTGAGGAAGATCTAGCCGCACCTACCCTGACGCTACAGATTGAGCTTGCTACATAGATTTGTGAGTACTGTTTGCACTTTCTTGCGATTTGATTACTTGATTATCTACACCTTTCTTCTCCTAAAAATTTCTATCGCTTTACATCCTTTGCATTGTTTGAGTCTTATGTGGTTTCTTGAGTCTATCATGTTATACTTTTGACCATGATTGTATGAGTTTGACGCTTTACACCTTTTGCATTGGTATTGACATTCTTGATACTTAAAGAAAATTTTTATGACTTGAAACCATGTTATAAGAGATGTGTGGATTTTTCTATGATGATGCATATCAATACTTGTGAATGGAAATATACCTCTTATGCTGAATTTATTTCTTTAATATATATCTACTTGTTGAAGTGCTTCATTGATTGATGCATAAGGTTTTGGGTAGATGTATTGTTTCATGAATGCAATCTAAGAGTGAAGCATCTTTCTTAAATAAAATGAGCATATGAGTGTAATTTTTGAATTGATGTCAATTGAATAACCTAGTTGTTGTTTAGTTTATCTTACTATTTGTTGGGAAGAAATAATCCAAGTTCCACAAAAATAGTGAGAGACTCCCCTATTTGGCATTGTGCAAAATTGACAATGGTACCTAAGAGATGGGTTGAAGTCTATAAAAAAAAGAGAGAGGATAAATAATAATGACTCCTCTACTTGGTACTGTGTAAAATTGACAGCGGTACCGAAGACAAGAGTTGAAGTCTAAAATAAAAGTATATATCTATATGGGTATATGCTATCTATACAAAAATAAAATAAAAAAAGAGGGGTAAGAAAAGAGAGAATCAGTGTGGAAAAAGATCTAGGAAACTTATTCCTGTAAACAATAGTAGGATAGATTTAAACTGAAACTTAGGTGAATTCATGAGATTGAGATTCTGTTTATTATGCGAGTTGCGAAGTTTTATTTGATCAAAGTTGTGAAACTTAAGGATTAATTTCAGAGAACGATGTATTTATTTGAAATTTTATGTAGCTTTTGGTGGAATATTTCATGAGTGATTATATTTTAGAAATTTATTTTTCATAAAGAAGCATATTTTCTATACTTAGCATTATTTTTTATTTATTTGCTTGAGGACAAGCAAAATTTGAGCCTTATGTGTTTGCTGACACCAAAATTTATAGTAAATTTCGTGCCATTTCAATAGTATTTTTGTGTCAAATTTATGCTCCTTTGCTCATTTATATGTCTTTTTAATCAAATATTGCAAAATCTACTTCTATTTCGGTTTCTGATGATTTTCAAGCAAAAAGGCATATTTTTTAGGCATTTTCAAGTAAATCCAAATACATAGAAGAATTCTCATCATCCAAAGAAGATAACTTGACAAATTTCACGCAAATCGGAGCAACCAACCAACAAAAATACGGTAGTACCATATTCTATATTATGGTGCCGTATTCTATATTACGGTACTGTATTCTATATTACGGTACTGTATTCTATATTACGGTGCCGTATTCTATATTACGGTACCATATTTCCGTACGATATCATAATATCGCACTACCGTAAATTGGTGGAATTTTTGACTAGAAGGTTTAATGAAAAATACGAGACTACCGTAAAACTTAGCACTGCTGTATTTTGAGGCGCATTCAGAATAGAGATAATTCCTGATTTTACGGCACTACGGTAAACTTTGACACGGGCCGTATTTTCCAAATGATTTCGACCAGAGAGTTTAACCGATTTTACGGCAGTGCCTTGAACCATTATACAGTGCCATATTTTCCAAACAATTCAGATCAGATAACGCGAGCGATTTTACGGCACTGCCGTGAAATATTATACTGCTGTATTTTCATTTTTTAACGTGACTTCCACGGTCAACTTTGAAGTCTGATTTTTCTGGTGATGATTACGGGAGATCCAGACATCCAAATTGAGATCCGGAAGAAGTGGTGGAATGGTCTCAACGAGGAGAAGATAAAGACACTGCAAGCCTCAATTTTGATTATCTATCGGAGGAGCAATCGACAGAGAGGTGTTTAGGGTTCGGCCGCACACCGAGAGGCATGGAGGCCACCTCCGGCCGTGAAATTCACACTGAAGCTTTGCCTGGAGGAGGAGACAACACCCAGAAGTTTCAGAAGGAAAGGAGATCAATTGGATGAGAAATCAAGGAAAAAGAGGCACCGATGCGATTCACAGCGCCCCCTCTGCAAAATACAGCTGTAATTTATATTACAGCCGTGGTGTATTTTCTTAAACCTCTTTTTCCTTTGATTTTTGATCTTTTTAAGCCATGGATTATTGTAACTCTCTCACGATGCTAGCTTAAACTCTTTACGGGACATGGGGGAGTAATTCCCTTTGATTTTCTTGATGACTAGATACTTTTTGCCTTCATCATGATAATTCTATTCTGATGATTTTACTTATGCGATTATTGCTCTAAAATTCTCCTTAGTTTACTTTTTGTCATCATGATTTAGAGTTTTTGCAATAACGACCGAAAGCTGATTTGCTTGAGAACTTGGAACCCTAAAATTGAATAGTAGGAACTCACCGTAAGAAATTAGGTTATGTTCTTATTTCTTGATTTTAGTAGTTTAATTGCCATGTTAATAATTATGAACCTACTATCAAGTTATTGTGTCAAATGTGGAGATCTTGCACGAAAGTGAGGATCGGAACGTTGGAGAACCATAAGTAAAACTTGTGTTGAGACTCGGATGCACGAAAGTGATCCTTGAGTTTCCACTCGAAACGATCAACTTAGAATTCGGATGCACGAAAGTGATCTTTGAGTTATTCGTTTGATGATTTACTTATCATTAGCTTGGGATAAATCTTGAGCAAAAGCGAGGATTGGTCTCTGCATGGTTATCAACATGAAAGTGAGATGATCCTTTTAAAAAGTAAATTATTTCTTTATCACGATCGAATTTGATTGATGAATATTTATCTATATCTAGTCATGAAAATTAAAGTGAATGAAACCCTAGTCCCAATTTCTCTCTAATTTCGTGTTCTTTCTATTATTTACTTGCATCATATTCTATTTGTTTAGCTAGTAATAATACAACTATTTGGTAGTTAACACATAGGTCCCTGTGGGTTCGATATCTTTCTTTATTACTTCAAGTATCTGTGCACTTGCGGAGATAACAACAAGTGTGGTAACTCAACAAGTTTTTGGAGACGTATCAAGGGGTGACAACTCCCTGTGCACCATATAATAAGTTTTGGTTGCGACTTCAGAAATAAGTTTTGTTTACCTACTTGTTGGGATACAACAAGGACCCATGGCATTTACCAAACCATGGGGTGTGCTTCTAGGGTTTCCCTAGAACTAGCTCTAGGGTTTGAGAGCTAAACCATGGAAAGGAGGACCTTGGAGCCAACCATAAAGATCAAGCTAGAGGTCAGCTAGGCTAGGTCAAGTTTTAGAGGCTTGTGTCCTATGTCAAGAGTTGAACCCCTTTTGGCATGGGTCGGTTCAATGGGCTATGATCACATCATCCCTTTACTGCTTTTCTTAGCTGCTAAAGCATGCCTGTGATGTTTTATCATTATGTTATCACTATAGATTGCATGTCTATAATGTTAGACATAAGATAGAACTGAGATGATGAGACCTCAAAAACCCTCACTCATAATATCGAGTCTAGTAGCCTTCTAACACGTAGCCCTTATCAAACTATCGATTAGTGGTGTTGTGAACTATTTCCCACCCTTGGGGGACACACCCACTTATCTTTAGAAGGTGTGTGGTGACAAAGGTTTCCCCAGTCCAGTTTTAACCTGGGCATGCCTTCACAAGGAAACTCGTTGGCCCTGGGCATAACGGTTAGGAATGGACTTGACTAGATTTTTCATATGTATTAGGCACATGATGAAACTGTAGAGGCATCGTTGAGAGGTTAGGGTTTCATGTTGTATCTAGCCCTCGCTGGACATGGTGTGCTTTGACTGTCTAAATAAGGGGAATTGCTTAGAGCAATCGGCCGGCATGCCCACTTGAAGAAGCATGGGTCACTTTGTGCATCTCATCCCACCCTCGTGGGACGCAAAGCCCCCTGAGGAATGAGGATCCCATCTCACTAGGAAATCTCAGATTTTTCGATTGACTTTGTGGGTTATCAATTCGATTAAAATAGTGGAAGCCATGATCATGTAAAACAAGTCTAGACTAAGTGATCTGAAAGTAGTACGAATATGCTATTTCTTGGTTGTTGTTGAACAATGGCTACGAACGATAGCAGATGGTCACTACGATCTACCCTGGAAAGGGATAATTTGGTTGGATCCAACTTACTGGATTGGTATATGAACTTGGGAACTATGCTCAAGCTAGAGAATGAGCTCTATGTCCATGAGCAGCCTATTCCTTAGCTACTTCCATGCTCGGCCTCAGCAGCTGATAAGGATGCTTATGATAAGCATCAGGCAGATACTTTGGAGGTCACTAATTTGATGTTGTCCAACATGTCGCCTGAATTTAGAGGGCAATATGAATCTAAGAGTGCCTCTAAGATTTTATCTAATCTAATGCAGCTCTTTGATGAATTGGTTGAGCTCAACCCTCCTAAAGTTGGCATTCAATGTGTTGAGACGAAAGGCTTAACTAAGACATTGATGATAAAGATAAAAAGAGTCAGGAATAACAAGTGCTACTTATGTGGAGGACCACCTCACATGATAAATGACATGGTGTGACTTCAGAATGAGAAGAAGAGAGGCAAGGCTTCGTCTTCATGCTCAGGTATTTATGTTACTGAAGTCAATCTTTCTACTTCTATGTCATGGATATTGGATACCGCATGTGGAGCTCATATGTGTACAAATATGCAGAGGCTCAAGAAAAGTAGATCGGTGCGGCCTAGAGAGATTGACCTACGTATTGGAAACAGGGCACAAGTTGCTGTTGTTACTGTAGGAGTTTTGATTCTCTCCTTGCCTTCTGGACTTCAGTTAGAGCTAGACAATTTCTATTATGTACCTTCACTTACTAAGAACATTGTATTCATTCCTTGCTTGGCAAAGAAGGGATTTAAATTTGAAAAAAAATAAGAACTTCTGTTCTTTTTCATTTGCAAACATGTTCTATGGGAAGGGTACTTTATGCAATGGTTTGTATGTCTTGGACATGAATAGCTCCATTTGCAACATAAATAGTAAGAGGACCAAACTGAGTGGTTCAATCGGTGCTTTCCTATCGCATTGTCGATTAGCCCATATAAACAAGAATCGCATTCAACAACTCCATGCAAATGGGTTGTTAGATTGAAGTTCCTTGGAGGAATTTGACACTTGTGAGCCTTGTTTATTAGGGAAGATGACAAAAGCGCCCTTCACCAAGACTGGCGAGAGGGCACAAGGTTTATTGGATCTCATACATACTGATGTGTGTGGGCTTTTCAATAAACAAGCCAGAGGAGGACACAACTACTTCATTACGTTCACTTATGGCTTCAGTAGATATGGCTATGTCTACTTGATGAGACATAAATCTGAATCCTTTGAGAAATTCAAAGAGTTCAAAAATGAAATAGAGAACCAGCTTGGTAGGCCTATCAAAACTCTTCGTTCAGATCGTGGTGGAGAGTACCTGAGCGGTGAATTCTTTGAATATCTGAGAGAGTGTGGGATTCTATCCCAACTCACTCCTCTTGGAACACCTCAATGGAATGGTGTGTCTGAGAGGAGAAATCGAACTTTGTTGGATATGGTTCAATCTATGATGAGTCATGCAACTCTACCTCCCTCATTCTGGGGTCATGTACGAGACAGATTCTCTTATACTGAATAATGTTCCATCTAAGAGTGTCTCCAAGATTCCATACGAGGTATGGAGTGGGAGACTCCCAAACCTCTCTTTTATTAGGATATGGGGATGTGAGGCTTATGTCAAGTGTCAGGATTCTAGCAAGCTACAACCTAGATCTGATAAATGTATTTTTGTGGGGGTATCCTAAGAAAACTAAAGGTTACTACTTCTATGTTCCCGCCAATAACAAAGTTTTTCTTGCTCGAGGTGTTGTCTTTTTAGAGAAAGAATTTCTCATGAAAGAAGTTAGTGGGATGAAGTTTGACTTGGACAAGGTCCAAGTACAACCACAAGACAAGGAGATGGAACCTGAGCCACCTGCACAGGTTGCTATTGGGAAACCCCATGGATATTTAACAATTTTCACTGAGAATATAATACATGCGCAGCGGAATAATATCCCTGAAACAGGCCGGTCCCAAAAACCCAGTGAAGATCATTTTGCGAGGGTGTCGACACGATGAGATAGTAAGTACCTTCGGAGCAAGATGAGGCCGATGTCGAGGTAGGCGCCCAAGCGTGCGCCCTCTGCAGTCTCACACACACTAATTCCTCAAGTTCTCTTCTTCCATGCACGTTGCTAGCCTCCCGAAGAAGATCCAAGCCTTAGGTATTTCCTACACCACTTGTGCCACCTTCAAGGGAAGAAGCGCCAACAAGAAGGAGGGAGAAGGAGATGGGGCCGCCAACCTCCAAGTCTCATTTCACCAAGAAGAGATGGAGAAGAAAAAGATGACTTGCGGCCACTTGATGGATGACTTGCGCCCACTTAGTTCTCGCCCTCTTGTATGCTCATGCCAATTGAATTGCACACAAGAGCTCACGCATACATCTAATATATAGATGCAAAGGGGCAACAAGGCAAGAGGGATATGGGGCGCAACTCATGAAGAAGGGGCGGCTAGGGTAAAGGGGAGGGAGTAATTAGGGTTTGGGATATAGCAAGTCTCCAAGACTCATCCATAAACCCACTCCTATCATCCATATGCGCCAAGGACCTTCCTAAGAAGTCCTCCAAGCCATATCAGCCCCAAGACTTGCCATAGAGGCAAGCACACCATCAAAGGATGAAGGGCTAGGCGCATTTTACTTCCTACTGAAGCCATAGACGCCAATTCCTCCCCATTATGCCCTTAGGCGCCAATGGGAGAAGTTTTCTCCCCATTATACCCTTTTGGCCATTATCCCTTCATGACAACTTATTATTGGGCCTCATTGGGTAATGAGCTAGCCCAAACTTCATTGCATGGGTTGATTAAGCAATTAGATCCAATCCAATGCAACCCTAATCCAAATGTGACCAACCATTATCAATTTTGGGTCAACCTGCCAAAAATGAAGTTTGGCTCTAATAACTCTCTTCCATCTCATAAAGCCCATTAGCGCTGACGAAATCTCCCAAATAGATCTGAGTTATCCAATAACTCAATCATAAGACTTCCCGATCAATACGAGAACTCGAATATCAAGGTGTGCAACCCTGTATGTTCCTCTGATGTTGGCAGTGCTGACCTAAGGTGACCACAAGTAGTGAGTGGCACCTAGCATTGCATCGTTGATACCCAAGTCATCGGAATGGATATCGACATCGACATCCCCATCATCGCAACTAGGTACAAATACATTATAGTCCCTTTGCCAAACTGATATCCGATTGGACAAGTGTGTCATCACTTGTTTTCACCCAATCACATGGTCAGGACTAAATCAGGTTCTCACCTGGGTATAGTCATACACTTTCAGTCATATAACCATAGAAGAGCCCCATGGATATCAAGCTTCCCTCAGGAAGGGGCAAATCCTCTGTCTGTCCATTGAGCTTCTCATATGGGTCGTGACATACTCAATGACAACCGTTATTACCTCCCAACTACGGCGAGGTGTTAGATTGTATAAAAGCATGTCCCTAACCATATAGAACGGTCAATGACCTCAAGTCATGGGATCAATGCATCTCCTGTCACTTGTGAGGATAACTCATGACACCAAGTCATAGCCTCACAGTGGGTCGGTCAAGTATATCCTCCACTGATATACCCATATGTCTGTGTTAGCACTTCATGCCTAACCAACCCATATACCAGTCGCACAAGTACCAGAGCTATCCCATATCCACTGATGTACATTGACTGGGGACAACCATTTGAGCACAGATCCAATCTATCTCTAGGGACATTATCATATAAGTACACAATCGTAGATGTAGACAAACAATGATAATGACAATGCCAGAATGATATATTTATCTATGTCAAGTAGTACAAAAGATAGACCGATACTAGGTCTTATGGCATACACACCAACAATCTCCCACTCGCACTTAGACCTAGAGGTTGAGGAACCTCAACCCCATATCCCTGGCATGACCATCATGCTTCTGCTGCGCCGAAGCCTTGGTCAGTGGGTCTGCTAGAATAAGATCTACAACCAGCTTGTTATATATGGTGTGTCCCAGTCTTTTGAGATGATCCACATTCCCAATCCGCTTGAGAACGTGGGGTCTCACTGGTGCACCCTCATATAACTTGCACTGAAATACTGCTTTGGCAGTGTCATATCTCTCAGTTCTAGCTTAAGCCTCGAACATCTATTTCAAATGAGTGATCATCTGAAAAGTGTTCTACTCCTCATATTGCACATGAGACATGCAACCTCCAAAGAGTCATCCTGATGCTTTCTAAAAGCATCCCTGTCTACCATCCGGGCATTAGACGCAGGAGCCGTAGGAAGAGGCTGTTCAATGACATACAGCTTCTTCTCGAGCTTAAGGGCTATCCTAAAGTTCCGATGTCAGTCCATAAAGTTGGATCCAACCAACTTATCCTTATTGAGAAGGGATCTCAGTGTTAATCCGATAGTGTTAGTTGCCATTGTACTACAACCAGCATGAAACAACAGGTTAGTACTACTTCAAATCATTTAAACTGGACTTGTTTTCATTGATTATGGCTCCCACTATTTTAATCAAATTGACAACCCACAAAGTCAATCGGGAAATGCGGGATTTCCTAGTGACTTATCCTTATTGAGATATGATCCTTATTCCACATAGGGCTTTGCGTCCCACGAGGGTGGGATGAGATGCACAAGTGACTCATGCTTCTTAAGGTGGGCACGCCAGCCGATTGCGCTTAGCAACACCCTTATTGAGACGGTCTAGGCATTTCATGTCCAACGAAGGCTGGATACAGCATGAAACCCAAACCTCTCAACGATGCCTCTAGAGTTTCATCATGTGTCCAGCACATATGAAAATCTAGTTAAGTCCATTCCTAACCGTTATGCCCAGGGCCAATGAGTTTCCTTGCAAAGGCGCGTCTAGGGTAAAACTGGACTGGGGAAACCATTTCCACCACACACCTTCTAAAGATAAGTGGGTGTGTCCCGCGAGGGTGGGAAATAGTTCACAACACCACTAATCGATAGCTTGGTGAGGGCTACGCATTAGAAGGCTACTAGACTTGATATTTAGATTGAGGGTTTTTGAGGTCTCATCATTTCAGTTTTATCTTATGTATAACATTACAGGCATGCAATCCTATAGTGATAACATAACGATAAAACATCACAGGTATGCTTTAGCTTTTGTAAAAAAAAGCAATAAAAGGATGATGTGATCATAGCCCATTTAAGACATTGAACCAACCCATGCCAAAAAGTGGTTCAACTCTTGACCTAGGAATCAAGCCCCTAAGACTAGACCTAGCCTAGCCGACCTCTTGCTTGATCTTCAAGGTTGGCTCCAAGGTCCTCCTTTCCATGGGTTAGCTCTCAAACCCTAGAGGTACTTTTAGGGAAACCCTAGAAGCATTCATGGGTTCGGCCAATTCCATGGATCCTCCTCCAAGGAAGATGCGCCACCTTGCAAGCCAGAAGAGTGATAGCTCACAAGCACAAGGCTCAGCCAAACCCTTACTTGTGCCTCCATGCAAGGATGCACCACGTTTGATGAAGCTTGTTGTGTCACCATGCAAGGTGAGCAAGTTTAATGCATGCTCCATGCTTCAAGTATATGCGCCACCCTAATCTTCTTCTTAGTTAAAAGCAAAAAGAAAAGTGGCACGCAGGCCTCACAAAGATTACAATACAGGCCGTGCTTGTAACATCCCTCAGAACACCCCACACGCATACAATTAAAAATACGAGGTTTTAAAAATTTTTTTACTCTTCCATTAAAACACAAGAAGAAAGCGGCATCGAAGGACATTACTACGGAACTGAAAACCGCACAGAACTGAGTAG
>JANTFE010007785.1:2252-18871 GCA_027562315.1 Costus pulverulentus
CGCTAGAGATATGGGGTTGAGATTCCTCAACTTCTAGGTCTTAGTACAAGTGGGAGATTGTTGGTGTATATGCCCTAGGACCTAGTTTTGGTCCACTTATGTACTACTCAACCTTGATATTTATATCATTCTGGCATTGTTATTATCTATGTTTGTTTACATCTGCGCATATGTACTAACATGATAATGTCCCTGGAGACAGATTGGATCTGTGCTCGAACTACAGTCCCTAGTCGATGTACCTTAGTGGATATGGGATAGCTATGGTACTTGTGAGACTGGTATGTGGGCTGGTTAGGCACGTGGTGCTAACGCAGACACATGGGTATATCATTGGAGGATATACTGGAAAGACCCGCTGTGAGGCTATGACTTGGTGTCATGAGTTATCCTCACAAGTGACAGGAGATGCATTGATCCCTTGACTTGAGGTCATTGATCATTCTATATGGTTAGAGGCTTGCTTTGATACAACCTAACACCTCGCCGTAGTTGGGAGGTCATAACGGTTGTCATTAAGCATGTCACGACCCATATGAGAAGGTCAATGGACAGACAAAGGATTTGCCCCTTCCTAAGGGAAGTATGATATCTATGGAGCTCCTCTATGGTTCTATGACTGAAAGTGTATGGCCATACCCAGGTGAGAACCTGATTTAGTCATAACCATGTGATTGGATGAAAATTAGTGGTGACACACTTGTCCAATCGGATATCAGTTCGGTAAAGAGACAATAATGCATCTGTACCTAGTTGCGATGATGGGGATGTCGATGTCGATATCCATTCCAATGACCTGGGTAGTAGCGATGCACTGCTAGCTGCCACACACTGCTTGTGGTGACCTTTGGTCAGCACTGCCGGCGTTAGAGGAACCTACAGGGTCGCACACCTTGATACTTGAGTTCTGGTATTGATCGGGAAGCCTTATGATCGAGTTATTGGATAACTCGGATCTGATTGGGAGATTTCATCAGCGCTAATGGGCCTGATGAGATGGAAGAATGTTATTGGAGCCAAACTTCATTTTGGCAGGTTGACCCGTATTTGACCATGGTTGGTCACATTTGGATTAGGATTGCATTGGATTGGATCCAAATGCTTAATCAACCCATATGATGAAGTTTGGGCTAGCTCATTATCCAATGAGGCCCAATAACAAGTTCTCATGAAGAGATGAGAGGCTAAAAGGGTATATGGGGAGAAACATGAACCATTAAGCGCCTAGGGGCATAATGGGGTCATGTTGGCGACTTTGCTTCATTATGGAAGTAAAGGGCGCCTCCCCTCTCTTCCTTGGATGGAATGCATGCCTCTATGGCATATCTTGGGCTGATATGGTGCTTGGGCAATTATGGATAGGTTGAATGAAGTTTATGGTAAAGTCTTGGAGACTTTCCTTGCATCAAACCTCCTCATCTTAGCCCTACACTTTTCATGATCCTAGCGCTTGCCCTAACCGCCACTTGCCCTATATATGTGACCCTAGCCGCCCCCTCTTAGAAGTTACAATCCTTAGAGGCGTGACAACAAGAAGAGGGGCGAGAGCTAGGAGCAAGGGCGCAACCTCTTCCTCCTTCTTCCATAGCCGCAAGCTTCTCCCTCCTTTCCTCTTGGCGCAAGGAGATTTGGTGCTTGCCGTCTTAGCTTAGTTCCTCTTTCTCTTGGCGCATCCTTTCCTCTTGGTGGCGCAGGTGAAGTGGAGCATCTCCCTAAGGCTTGGATCTTCTTCCCAAGGCTAGCACCGGGCGTGGAAGAAGAGGACTCAAGGCATCCGTGTGTGTGAGACTGCAGAGGGCGCACGCTTGGGCGCCTATCACAACATCGACCTCATCGTGCTCTAAGGTATTTCCTAACTCATCGTGTCGACTCTCTTGCTTGCGATCTTCACTGGGTTTTTGGGACCGGCCTTCTTCGGGGACATTCTTCCACTGTGCAATGTATGTATGTATGCTTACAACTCTGAAAAATTGTAAAATGTCCCCGGGGTTTCCCAACACTCGATGCCATGAGAATTGGGTGAAAAGGAAGGCTCAGCTGGTGCCTTTCCTTTTCTCTTGGCAACAAGTCCTTTGGTTCTTGCTGGCATTGTTGCAATCACAAGCTGCAGCTAAGATTCAACACAGATATAGCAAGTATATAGCAAGCAAACAAAGATAACACTCCCAATCATCATCAACAACACTAATCAAGTAAGATGTCAACTTAAAATCACGCTAGAACTGAAAAATCAATGAAAAATTGAAAAGGGCGACAATGAACAGTAAACCTTAAACATGTTCATCACGTTTCAACTCAAATCTCCCTAGAAATTGGTTCAAAACTCTAAAAACAAAAAGGTAACGGTAGTCTATCTTCTCACGAGCAGATTGAAATAAGAATCCCCAAAAATGACTGAGAAACGAAGACATACGAGCAAAAGTGGTGGAATCTAGGTCAAAACTCGCCAAAACAGTGAAATCGGACGAGAGAGTACTAGATCGGTAGCAATAATCTGACAGGAAGGGTCACCGACATCTTTCGAAGGTCGGAGCTCCAAGATCGGCGCACGGGTGAGCGAGAAAGGGTGAAAACGGTAGTGGCAAAATTAGGTTACGGCACCTTTATCGCGCGTGTCAAATAGAATTACGCCCGTAACAAAGTTTACGGCGGTGCCGTAATGGATCCAAACTCTCGGGTAAAAAACCAGTCCCTATTATGGTACCATAAACCATTTTACAGTGGTGTCGTAATATCGTTAACAGATTTTTTTTGAAAATTTTAAATTCAAAAATTCAAAATTCAAAATTCAAAAATTACGGCACGTAAAGAAGTTTACGATAGTGCCGTTAATACAAGAAAACTCACGGGAAGATTTTGTCACAAAATATGGTACCGTAAACATACTTACGGCGGTACCATTTTCTCATCAAAGTCTCTGCCTGAAAATAACTGAGATTACAGTACCGTAAAGGATATTACGGTAGTGTCATAATTTCGCGCCAAATCTTGTTTCCTACAGAAAAAAAATCATAAAAATTAGCTCTAAAAGAAAATTAAAACAAAGTAAATAAAGAAAGCAAAACTAAAGTTAGAAAGCTTGGGTTGCCTCCTAAGATGTGCTAATTAAAGGTCATTAGCTTGACCCTTTTACACTCAGATTCGATCGTGAACTTCTCAATCGCCCTTCTGATCTTTCTTTTGGTTGGGCATCTCTTCGAATAACATAAGGCTTAGCCTTAAAACAATCTCCAAATTTTCTTTCCTTTGTCCATCAACTTAGATTTTCTTCTCCTTCTCCTTGTCTTTTTCTTCTGCAATTTCTTATCAATATCCTCAGAAAGATTGTTAGTTTCAGAATTTGAGGTCTCATCAAATAAACTAGAAACATCAACAACAACATCATCAAATATCTCAATACTACAACATGAACCAGAGTAAGAAAGTTTATTTGGTGAATCATTAAGATTGAATTCAATTTTGTTGTCACAGATATCAAGAGTGATCTTTCCTTCTTTCACATCTATGTTTGCTTTAGCAGTAGCTAACAGTGGTCTACCAAGAATTATAGGGTTTCTATGATTTTCCTCCATATCTAATACCACAAAATCTGCAGGTATGAAAAACTCACCTATCTTGATTGGAACATTCTCTAATATACCTACAGGATACTTTACCGATGAATCCGCGAGCTGTAAGGATGTGGATGTAGGCTTTAGCACTCCGATGTTTAGTTTCCTATAAATAGAAAGAGGCATTAGACTCATGCTAGCACCTAGGTCACATAAGGCTTGGTCAAAAGCTATAATGCCAATTGAACATGGTATAGAAAAGCTACCTGGATCCTTCAGTTTAGGAGGCAATTTGTTCTGTATGATGGCACTACAATCTTCAGTTAAAGTTAGAGTGCAAATGCCATAATCATCTAATTTCCTCTTGTTAGACAAAATCTCTTTTAAAAATTTAGCATAAGAAGGCATTTGAGAAATAGCTTCAGTAAATGGAATGTTGATATAAAGCTTTTTCAGAACTTCAAGAAACTTGCCAAATTGTTTGTCTAATTTATTTTGCACTAACCTTTGAGGAAAGGGTATGGGTGGCTTGTAAGTAGGAGGCAAATTAGGTTTAGGATTATCTTTCTCACATGGTTCATCTCCTTTTGGTTCTTCACCCTTTTGAGGTGGTAAACAAGTTTGGGATTCCTCATGTGAAGAAGATTTTCCCAACTCTAGTTCCCCTACATGATCATCATCAAGCTCTTTTTCAATATTCACAAATTTCCCCCTAGGTTCTCCTAACTGTTTCCCACTCCTAGTCATGATAGCATTACATTGCTCCCTATGTTTTACTTCAGGTTTAGCAGGTAATTTTCCTAGGGGTCTGTAAGGTACACTAGCTTGTTGTGCTATCTGAGATTCTAACATTTTATTTTGAGCAACAACACCATCCAACCTAAAGTTGATCTGCTTAAGACTTTATGAAACTTCCTCATTTTGCTTCATTTGGGCTCCCATGAATTTCTCAAAGATCTCCTCTAAACTAGATTTTTGGGGTTGACTCTAGTTTGATTGTCTCTGATTAAACCCCTTATTCGCATTCTGTGCCCCTTGATAATTGTTTTTCCATGAAAGGTTGGGATGATTTCTCCATCCAGGGTTATAGGTGTTAGAGTAGGGATCATTGGTTCTACCTTGGTTATAATTCCCTACAACATTAACATGTTCAGTGCCCTGATCTACAATAACTCTACAATTTTCAGCATTATGTCCATTATTACCACAAATATCACAAACTATAGAAGAAATAGAAGCAGCTTGCATAGAATCAAATCTAATGCATAAAGAATCTACCTTCTCTATTAAGGCACGCCATCCATCACTCTCACTCTTACCATGAGAAGGTCTGTAGAGTACACTCCTCTCATTAGTCCACTGATTGTGATTTAATGTCATCTCCTCTAGTAGTTTGAAAGCAGCCTCAATTGTTTGCTCATAAGAGCTCCACCTACAGCAGCATCCAGAGTTAGTTGTGTTATAGAGTAATCCATTATAAAAAGTATGCAATAAAACCCAATGTTCAATGCCATGGTGAGGACACTTCCGTTGTAATTCATTAAATCTCTCCCATGCCTCACTGAAAGATTCTCCATCTTTTTGTTGGAAACTTGTGATTTGATTTCTCAGTTGAATTGTCTTACTTGGTGGGAAGTATTTCATCAGGAAAGAATTTGATAGTTGATCCCAAGTTGTGAAGGTAGCGGTTGGTTGTGCTTGTAGCCATGATTGCGCTCGGTCCCTAAGAGAAAAAGGAAACAATCTCAATTTCAGTGCATCATTAGAAACATCATTAATCTTCATGGTATCACAGAGTTTTAAAAATAAAGCCAAGTGTTGGTTTGGATCTTCCAGTGGAGATCCTCCTAACTGATTTTGTTGAATCATGGAAAGAAAGACAGGCTTAATCTCGAAGTTATTAGCCTCAATTGCTGGTCTAGCAATGCTTGAGTGGATTTCTGGTGGATTAGGGGCTGCATAGTCCCTCAATGTTCTCTGGTTATTCGCCATCTCCACACTTTCTTCTTGTATCTCCTGTGATGTTTCTTGTAAATCCTTTTTCAATCTCAATTTCCTGCGCACTCTAAATGTTTTGTTAATTTCAGGATCCAATGGAACAAGTGGCCCTGATCTAAGGCTCCTGCACATGCAAAATAGATAGATCAAGTGATTTCAAGAAAAACAGAAAATAACAGAATAAATAAAAATAGTAAATAAACACCTAGTATAGTAATAATCTCAATATCTCCGATATCAACAAAACTAAGGACCCCAGCAATGGGGCCAAAAACTTGTTGTGATCCGAAAGGACACACTTATAAATACAAGTAGGTAGACTTATTTAAGGTGTCATGGCCAATACCTAAGTGTTGGCGCACAAGGCTATTGTCACTCCCTGACACGGCTCCAAAAACTTGTTGTCCATAACTTGTACTGTCTGCAAGTGCACGGATACTCGACGTAATAAAGAAAATATCTATCCCATAGAGACCTCTATTGTTGAGTACCGAATAATTGATTTTTCACTATCTAGGCAATCGAAAGAGTGTAAAGTAGCAAATGAGAACTAAAGCGCTAAAATGGAATTATCAGAGAGAGAAGCTGGGACTAGGGTTTTATTCACTTTAATTCTTATGATAAGACATGAATAAAGATTTCATCAGTTTAATTTCAACATGACAAAGATGTAATTTACTTGATAAATAGATTATCTCACTCTCGTGCAGACAATCAAGCAGAGATAATCTTTCCTCTCGCGCAAGAGTCGTCCCAACGCTGACGGTAAGTAAATCATCAAACTAAGAACTCAAGGATCACTTTCGCGCATCCGAGTTCTAAGTCGATAATCTCTAGTGGAATTTTAATGATCACTTTCGTGCATACGAATCTCAACACTAGTTTTACTCATGGTTCTCCAACATTCCGATCTTTGCTTTCGCACAAGATCTCCACATTTGAAAACTTAGACTCAATCCTAGATTTATATTATTCTCATGGCAATCAGTTTACTAGAATCGAACAAATAAGATCTAACCTTAAAGGGGTCCTATCATGCAGTTCTAGGGTTCCAAATTCTTAAGCAATTACTTTTCAGTCAATAGCGAAAATTCTAAAACATGAACAATAATATAGATCTAAGGAGAGTCTAAGAGCAAACATCACATGAGTAAAATCATCATTCTAAGATTAAACAAGATGAAATAATAGAAAAATAGTCATCTAGTCATTAAAAATCAAGTGAATTACTCCCCCATGTCCCAAAATAGGTTTAAGCTATCATAGAGGGAAGATTACAATAATCCATGATGAAGAAAATTGAAACAGAGAAGGAACGAAAATTACGGTACGGCCGTAATCTGGGCGAAGCAGCGGCGGCGCTCGGTTTTCTGGTGATTTCTCCTCCGTCTGATCTCCGATCATGTTGAAACTTCAGGTGCACCTTCTCCTCCTCTATGCGTAGCTTCCACTGAAATTTCATGGCTGGAGATGCATTGTACGCTTCCCGGCAGTGAAACCTAGGGCGGCGGCGTGTGAGGCGATTTCTCTCTCTGTGGTGGACAAAAATTAGTGTTTTTGGTGTGGTCCTCTTTGTCTCGTTGATCGCTCCCTTTCTTCTTCTTATGGCTTCGAATATAAGGGCCTAGATCATCTGCAATCATCCTCGCAAAAATTGGGCTTCGGAGTTGACCGGGAAAGCTGCGAGTAGCGTTGTAATTTCGGCCGTAATGAATCTTACGGCAGTGCCGTAATCTTGACAGCGAGTTATCGGGTTGAAATTTTCTAGCATTACGATACCATAACGTTCATTAGGACAGTGCCGTAATGTCAACAATCTTTCTGGTGGAAAATTGACCGAATTACGGTACTGTAAATATTATGTTGGGGTGCCGTAAACTCCATCGATTCTCTGGTCAAAAACGCTCCAAAATACGGCACCGTAAAGATGTTTACAGTAGTGCCGTAATCATACGATATCTTTTCTCCGGAAAAACTCCAAATTACGGTACCATAAATATTATGTTGGGGGTGTCGTAATTTGCTCTGAAGCTCCAAATTTTCTGAAATTTGACATGTGATCTCCTTTTGATGTTTTGAATTCAATTATGCACTTGGATTGCTATAAATCGACTGAAAAATATGCCTTTTTGCTTGAAAATCATTGAAAATATAAAAGAGTGTAGATTCCGCAAATATTGATAAAAAAGGCATAAAAATAAGCAAAGTCTATGAATATGACACAAAAACACCGATAAAATGGCATAGAAATTATGATAAATTTCGGTGTCATCAGTAGTTTGACCCAAATTTAACCTAGATTGGTCACATTTGGATTAGGGTTGCATTGGATTGGATCCAATGGCTTAATCAGCCCATGCAATGAAGTTTGGGCTAGCTCATTACCCAATGAGGCCCAATAACAAGTTATCATGAAGGGATAATTGGCTAAAAGGGTATAATGGGGAGAAATCATCCCCATAGGCGCATGAAGGGTATAATGGGGTGAAGGAGGCACCTAATGCTTCATTAGGGAGCAATTGGCGCCAAGCCCTTGAGCCCTTGATGGTATGCTTGTTGAGAAACACCTGGGATATTTTACAATTTTTCAGAGATAGACATTACAAATTACATTGCACAACGGAAGAATATCTCCGAAATAGGCCAGTCCCAAAATCCCAGTGAGATCGTCATGCGAGGGGGTCGACACGATGTGATAGAAAATACCTTAGGAGCAAGGTGAGAAGCTAATGTCGAGGTAGGCATCCAATTGTTCTCCTTCTACAGTCTCACGCACACACGGATGCCTCGAGCTCTCTTCTTCCACGCTTGCTGCTAGCCTCAGGAAGAAGATTCAAGCCTTAGGTCACCTTTCTTCAAAGCTTGCACCACCTCCAAGGGAGATGCACCAAGAGAAGGAGAGGAGATGAAGAAGATGCCGCCAAGAGGAGGAAGACTTGCGGCCACTTGATGGAAGAAGGAAGCTTGTGCCAAGACCTCTTGCTTTCACCCCTCTACTTGTCTCCTCGCCTTCAAGAGAATTAGTGTGTCAATAGGGGGTGACAAGGGGTCTCTGTTATAAGAGCAAGAGGCGGTTTGTGATGGGCTTGGATCATGACAAGTGGGCGGCTAGGATGAGAGGTTAACAATTAGGGTTTGTGGCAAGGAAAGTCTCCAAGACATTACCATAAACCTCATTCAACCTATCCATATTTGCCTAGGAGCCATATCAGCCCAAGACATGCCTTAGAGGCATTCATACCATCAATGGTTGAAGGGCTAGGCGCTAATTGCTTCTAATGAAGCATTAGGTGCCTCCCTCACCCCATTATGCCCCTAGGCGCCAATGGGGTGAGACTTCTCCCCATTATACCCTTTTAGCCTATAATATCTTCATGACAACTTATTAGTAAGCCCAATTAAGTAATGAGCCTAGCCCAAAGTCCATTATGCATGTTAACCAAGCCATTGGATGTAACCCAAGGTCAAATGAGGCTAACCATGGTTAATTTGGTCAATATACCAAAAATGAAAGTTTTCTTCAATAAGTTTCTTCCATCTCATCAAGCCCATTGGCGCTGATGAAATCTCAAAAATGGATCCGAGTTATCCAATAACTTGATCTAAAGGCTTTCTGATCAATACAAGAACTCGAGTATCTTGGTGTGTGAACCTGTAGGTCCCTTTGACGTTGGTAGTGCCGACCAATGGTCACCACAAGCAATGAGTGGCACCTAGCAGTGCATCACTACTACCCAAGTCATCGGAATGGATATTGACATCGACATTCTCATAATCGCGACTAGGTACATATACATTACAGTCCCTTTGCCGAACTGATATCCGATTGGACAAGTGTGTCATCACTTATTTTCGCCCAATCACATGGCTATGACTAAATCAGGTCTTCCCTGGGTATGGCCATTCACTTTCAGTCATAAACCATAGAGGAGCTCTATGGATATCATGCTTCCCTTAGGAAGGGGCAAATCCTTTGTCTGTACATTGATCTTCATATACGGTTTGTGACATACTCAATGACAACCGTTATAACCTCTCAATTATGGTGAGGTGTTAGGTTGTATCAAGGCATGTCCCTAACCATATAGAAGAGTCAATGACATCAAGTCCAAGGATCAATGCATCTCCTATCACTTGTGAGGTTAACTCATGACACCAAGTCATAGCCTCACAGCGGGTCAATCCAGCATATCTATCATTGATATGTCCATATGTCTGCGCTAGCACCTAGTGCCTAACCAGCACATATACCAGTCTCTCAAGTACCATAGCTGTCCCTTATCCACTAAGGTACATCGACTGAGGACAATCTTTTGAGTACAGATCCAATCTGTCGCTAGGGACATTATCATGTAAGTACACATTCGCATATGTAGACAAACATTGATAATGACAATGCTAGAACGATATAAATATTTGAGTTAAGCAGTACAAAGGTTGACCTAAAGTAGGTCTTAGGGCATATACACCAACAATCTCCCACTTGCACTTTGACCTAGAGGTCGATGATTCTCAACCCCATATCCCTGGCATGACCATCATGCTTCTATTTCGCCAAAGCCTTGGTTAGTGGATCTGCTAGATTGTTCTCTGTATCTACTCTGCTAATCTTGACATCACCCCAATCAATAATCTCTCTGATAAGGTGAAATCTCTGGAGTATGTGTTTGGACCTTTGATGAGACCGTGGTTCCTTTACCTGTGCAATGACTCCATTACTGTCACAATAGAGCTCAATGGGATCCACAGTAGTTAGAACCACCTGAAGTTCATTTATGAAATTCCTTATCCAAACAGCTTCTTTGGCTGCCTCAGAAGCAGCGACATACTCGGCCTCTATTGTAGAGTCACCTATGGTGGACTGCTTGAAGCTTTTCTAGCAAACAACGCCTCCATTTAAATTGAACACATAGCCAGCCTACGATCTGAAGTCGTCAGGGTTAGACTGGAATGACGCATCAGTGTAGCCCTAAACACTAAGCTCTTCCTGTCCCCCATGGACTAATAATAGATCCTTAGTTCTTCTTAGATACTTTAGGATGTTATTTACAGCCACCTAGTGCTGCAGACCTGGATTAGATTGGTATTGGCTGGTTATGCTCACAACATAAGCCACATCTGGTATAGTATACAACATTACATACATGGTCGATCTGACTGCCAAAGCATAGGGAACTCGACTCATTTCATCCCTCTCAGCCTGTGTTGTAGGACACTGACTCTTTAAGAGAGTAAGGTCATGCCTTATTGGAAGGTATCCTCTTTTGGATTGCTCCATACAGAACCTTTCCAAGACCTTATCAATGTAGGGACTTTGACTGAGGGCGAGGAGCCTCTTGGATCTATCTCGGTAAATCTTCATGCCAGAATATAGGCAGTCTCCCCTAAGTCTTTCATCTTGAAACACTTCCCTAACCATGTCTTAACTAACTGAAGACTAGGGATGTCATTTCTAATGAGCAATATATCATCGACATACAAGACCAGAAAAGTCACCAAGCTCCCATTGAATTTTTTTTATACACAAGCATTATCTTCGCTTTTGATAAAGCCATAATCTATCACAGCTTCATCACACCGAAGATTCCAACTTCGACATGCTTGCTTTAATCCATAAATGGATATCTTTAACTTGAAGACCTTACTTGTATCTGCAGGTTGGATGAATCCATCAGGTTGTGTCATATACATATCCTCTATCAGCTTTCCATTAAAGAATGTTGTCTTAACATCCATTTGCCATATCTCATAATCATGATATGCAACTATAGCAAGCAGAATCCGAATGAATTTGATCATGGCAACTAGCGACAGGGTTTCATCATAGTTTACCCCGTGGACCTGTCTGAGTCCATTAGCCACTAGTCTACCTTTTCTAGGCAACTATGTTGCCATGCAAATCCCAGACTTGGTGAGTACTAGAAAATCTAATTCTTGGAATCTAAGCAGGTCAATTTGTGGTTTTTGGAACTTGAAAACTAAAACTAAGCAAAATAGTAAACAATAAATCAAACAACTACGACAGGGAAAATATTTGAGAGAGAATATCAGGGCTTGGGTTTCCACCACTCTGACGATTTCAATTGTGCTAAGAAATAAACATTAGTTACATGGATTTACAAATATGCATAAGGAATCTACCATAGGGTACAAGGTGCCATCTTTCGAGTGTACACCCCGGTGTTTGCCTAGAACGTCTCCTACTTTCAGGGTGGACTGTTTTTGACAAACCCAATGGGTTACGTGGTAGATTATGAACCCTCGAGCGAAGAACAAGCACTTTCGCGTCTAGCCTTCGCAAGATTCATAATGAGGTTCTATCATTACGGTCCTACTCTCGTTATGAACCGTAACAACTCTAACATGATAATACTTGGCCAGAGTACAAATCAAGAAATAAGTGCATCAAGTGAAATATGATTAAGATATGATCCAAATAGCAAAGTTAATACATGAGTTGCAAACAAAAATCGTCAGAGGGCTTCAACCTAGCCCTGAAAATAGGTTTACGCTACAACCATCGTCACAACGCTCAAAATACTCTCTTTAATCATATGAAAATCACAGGAAAAGGTTTCTAAGAGGGAAGAGACAATGAACCAAAAGAAATAAGCAAGAATCACAAGGTTCCGATGATTGAATCTCCAGAAATCCGCTCGAAGTCGCTGAATCACCGTGTTCTTCTGCCCTAGCCACTTTGTTGTGTGATTTCTCTCCCCTTGGGTCACAAAAATTGGGGCTTTTATATTCTTTTCGTTCGCCTTCGAGTAAGCTTTCCAAAAAGTCCTCACTTGCTAAATTTGGACTTGAATCGTGTTCAAAATTGCTAAAATACTGAATGGGTGTCGGTCGACTCGCCCTAACTCGCCTTTTACTCGATTGCTCCTCAAATATGGCACGAGAATTAGGGCTTTTATGTTCCTTGCCCTCTCCTTCGAAATCAACTTTCCATAGAATCCTCACTTGCTAAATTTGGACTTGAATCAGGTCTGAAATCAGTAATAAACCGAGTGGAGGTCGGGCTGTTCTAACAGCTTCACGGGTGAACCCCGCGGGGTTCTCCAGGTGGTGAAATCAGTAATAACATGATAATTACGTCCCTCGGCAAGATCACGGGTGAACCCCGTGGGGTTCGGGGTTCACCTGGCCGTGAAGTCCAGAAAGAGCTCCGATTCAGCCCAAATTTTATGGGCAGCTTCGTCTTCTCATAAGAAATCACCCCATGCTCTTAGATTCTTCAAAAAGTCTTCAAATTTGGGTGATTTTACCTGAAATTCAATAAGACAGACGAAAAGTGAAGATTCTGAAGTTTTTAACTAAATAAGCCTTAAAGGAGTGTAAAAACATTAAAATAGGCCTAAATTCATCAGGGAAAGATAATAAAAATCACTACTAAATTTAAGGCATCAAATACTCCTCGACTTAAATCTTTGCTTGTCCTCAAGCAATAAAATAAGTTGAAATACATGCTTGATATAAGAATAATCTTTTGTGTTGAAGTTCGCATCCAAGTTCAGAAAAACACTCTTTAGCAATCAAAGATCTAATCAGAAGAAATTAACTAAAAGGAATGACTTAAGCATTCACCAGTTTGGTCCCACAGTTTCTAGATCTCAACCAATTCAGAAAGCAGTAAACCTGGGATTCAATCAAGCATACACAACACTCATTTCATCCCTATCCTTCCAATCATAATGTTGGGGTTAACTCAAATGTTTTATTCAGGATACAAAACACTGATCATTGCATTAGACTTCAACTCATATCCTTAGGTACCATTGCCAATTTTTTGCAATGCCAAGTAGAGGAGTCTTTTTATTTCAATTCACATTTCTTAGATTTCAACTCATATCGTTCGGTACCACTGCCCATTTTTCGCAGTGCCAAGTAGAGGAATCTAAGTGTGATTTTTTTTTATCCAAATAACAGCATATCCTTTCTTTTAACAAATGAATTGTTTCCACAATAATAGAATAGAATTCAAAGTTTGAAAAGAGAATATGTATCCTAATATGTATCGAATGTAAATTGCATGCCAAAATCAATTGAATAATAATGAAAACATTTGACCCACTTAATGAACAGCCTAAAATCAATCCAATTATAAAATTTCTAATTCATAGAATATATGGACATGATTATTGAGTAAATTTCCAACAAGTACTACATTCAACATGTCTCGATAGATTCTAACCAAACATGCATCTAACTTTAAAAATTTTGCAAGGCTATCATCAGACAAGACTAGCATGAAAAGTCAATTAAAAATAATCATTATGAAAACGCATAGATCCACACATCATTTAACATGCATAACATAACACTAAAGTGAAAAATAAATGGTTCGAATATATCTCATACACGGCAGAGTGTGGGGCCTGAAGATGTGGACCAGGCTCACGAATAGTGGCATATAAGATACAATTCCAATATCAAAATAACATCCATCAGAAAGTGTCATAACAAATCTTTAAAGAGTCAGAACACAACAACCAAACAGTAGCTGGAGTAAAGACAGCTCACCCGCTCTAAAATGTTGCATAGTCCTCTATGCAATGTCGTATATGTGAGAGGAGAAGGTGGCGATGTCATCAGGTCGCATCGTCAGGTTGCACAGTGTACTTCACGGGTGAACCTGCTGGGTTCACCAGCTCGTGAAGTGCACTAAGCTTCAGTGAAAGTCCAGCGAAAATCTCCTATTCGCATAGCCCATCTACATCACAAGAATAAACCTCGAATCAGTGTATAACAAGATTAAAATCTCCTAAAATATACTAGATGAACAAGAGAGTGATCTATTCAACGATGGTAAACTAAAAACTAGATGACAACTAGTGTAATAGAAAGAAAATGAAAACAACGAGAAAACTTGGGTTGCCTCCCAAGAGCGCTAGTTTTAGGTCAATAGCTCGACCGTAGAAGTGTTATTCATAAATCAGAATGAATATGAAATTACCAAGTGGTTCATACCTTGAAGGGACAGAAAATGGTTTCAAGCTTATTTTACCTTCATCAATTACCTTGGTTATTTCCTTTTGCAAATTTTCAAATTTTACCTTCTTCAAGTTGACTGGTTCACTTGAATCAAAGAGTTTCACAAAAGCTTCAGCTTCCTCATTATCCTTCACCTCATCTTCAGCTGCAAAATAGATTTTTATAGGATCCACAAACAATTCATTAATCACTTCTTGGTTAACCACTTCCTCAACAACATCAACCTTATGACAAGACCCTACAAAATAAGATATATCCTCAAGTGGTTTCTCATGTTCTATCTCCTCTTTTGATTTTTCTGGTTGAAGTATCTCAGGGGATTTAATCTCAGTGTCATGTGCAGGCATCCTAGGCTCCTCAAGTTGTTTCTCATTACAAGTTATAATTGCATCACAATATTCTCTTGGGTCTATTTCAGATTGGGATGAGAGTTTACCAGAGGCTATTGTAGAGGTGCAAGCTTGATTAGCCAATTGGGTTTCCAACATCTTATTATGGGCCTCGAGAGCATCTACTTTAGATGTTAGTTGCCTAATGACTTCACAAACACTCTCATTTTCCTTGGTTTGTGCTGTCACAATAGTCTCTAGTAGTGACTCAAGGTTAGACTTTTGAGGTGACACAAACTGCCTCGATTAAAATTTAGGAGGCTGCCTATAGTTAGGTTGGGGAATTATGTTGGGATTGTTCTCATAGGAAAAATTTTCATGGTCCCACCTACTTGGATTGTATGTATTGGAATATGGGTTTAACTGTGGTCTAGGGTTGAGATTCCAAAAGGTATTGGCTTGCTTTCTAAAAGGTTCAAGTTGTGAGATTCCTAATTTGCATTCGGCGAAGCTGTGTCCTGACCATTGACTGTGATTGAAGGCCATATCCTCCAGCAGGCTCATAGCATCATCCACAGTCTTGTTCATCAAAGCCCTGCCAGCAGCTGCATCAACAATGCGCCTTGTGTTAAAATTTAGACCATTATAAAAAGGTGTGAACAATTACCCATTTTTGAAGTCCATGATGTGGGCATATTCTCTGAAGTTCTTTAAATCTATCTCATGCTTCATAGAGTGATTCTCTATCTTTCTGAGTAAAGCTTATAATCTGGTTACGAAACAACATAGTCTTGCTCTAAGGGAAGTATTTGGAAAGGAAAACTTGGGAGAGTTGGTCCCATGTAGTGATTGATCCTGGTGGTAAGGAGTGTAGCCATATCCTTGCTTGGTCCCGAAGAGAAAAAGGAAAAAGCTTTAGTCGAATTGCATCAGATGAGACACCATTTAATTTCAATGTATCACAATATTCCAAAAATATAGCTAAATGCATGTAAGGGTCTTCAAGTAAAGAGCCTCCAAACTGGTTCTGTTGAACTAACGATAGAAGTGCAGGCTTGATCTCAAAATTGCTCGCTTCCACAATCGGGCGAGTAGTGCCTGATTGTAAGTTTTGTATAGATGGAGCAGCATAATCTCTCAAAGTCTTGTTGTTCATATTTCCAGCAGTCTAAGGTGCTCGGGCATTCTCCACATTCAACGATCACATGTTCTTAAGCTTCTTTGCAAAAACTATTGATCAGACACAATGATAAAGCTTAAGAAAGGAAATAGCTAAAATACACATAAAAATAAAAAGGAAGAAAAAGAAAAATGCTTAATCTACCAATCCTTAGAAGTATACTGATATCAACCGTTGTTCCCCGGCAACGGCGCCAAAAACTTGACACTATCCGCAAGTGCACGGAAATATCGAAGTAATATAAAAGATATTGTCTCCCACAAGGAACAAGGTGAGTACTAGAAAATCTAATTCTTGGAATCTAAGCAGGACAATTTGTGGTTTTTGGAACTTGAAAACTAAAACTAAGCAAAATAGTAAACAAGAAATCAAACAACTACGGCAAGGAAAATATTTGAGAGAGAATATCATGTTGGGGTATGCCCTTAAGGCTAATGTTTAAGGCCTTGGGATTGTATGAGTATCATGTAATAAACTCTTATGTTTATAAAGGCATGGTTATTATTTAGGTTGTTACCTTGTCTGCTGTAATAAGTGTACTTCTGAATAATGTCTCAAAGCTGTTCA
>JANTFE010007785.1:37232-47320 GCA_027562315.1 Costus pulverulentus
CCGATCGCAATCAGGCTATGTTTTTAGCTTGAATGGAGGAGCAGTGGTGTGGAAGAGTTTTAAACAATCAATTGTTGCTGATTCCACAACAGAAGCCGAGTATGTTGCCGCCTCAGAAGCATCAAAGGAGGCAGTTTGGATTCGTAAGTTCATTCAGGAACTTGGTGTTGTTCCTTCAAGTGCAGATCCATTGATTATCTTCTGTGATAACACTGGAGCGATTGCACAAGCAAAGGAACCACGGTCACACCAGAAGTCCAAGCACATACAAAGAAGGTTTCACTTGATCCGTGAAATCATTGATCGAGGAGATATCAAGATTTGCAAGATTCATACAGATGACAATCTAGCTGACCCGCTTACAAAGCCTCTGGCGCAACAGAAGCATGAAAAGCACTGTAATAATATGGGTTTGAGATTTCTCAACCATTAGTTTAAGTGCAAGTGGAAGATTGTTAGGGTATGCCCTTAAGGCTAATGTTTGAAGCCTTGGGATATTTTCAGTATCATGTATAAACTATACATATATGTTTTATAAAGGCAATTGTTGTTATTCAGATTGTTACATTATCTGCTACGGTATGTATACTTCTGAGTAATGTCTCAATGATGTTCAGCTTAGCTGACATTCAGTATTGTCCTTAGTCGAGATATCTCGGTGAACATGAGATAACCTTGATATGATTGAGACTAATATGTGTTCTAATCTTATAGGATGCTTCGAGCATGGAATAAGATTGAGACACATAGGTGCATTGGATGTACTAGATTGACCCTACTTAGGATATTCAATTGTTTGTCACAATGTGAATATTCTTTGTATGCAAGCAAGTGGTATATTCCCTCTGACTTGAGATCACTTGTGTTTCTAAGTGATGATTAGCATTATCTTGAGGTAGTTCAATATCATTTGAAAGATAATGGTTAAGGATTATCTTGGATAGTGAGCATGAATCATGTTAGGGTACTTGTGATAGATATAGGATTGTCTCTCCTAGTTGGAGATTGATGTTCTATAGGGGGCCCCCCTGGATGAAATGGTTATGAATGTGTATGGCCATACCCAGATGACTATGTTCGTCTGATCTAACCATTTTCATCATGTTGGAATCACGGGCCTGACACGCTTGTCCAACGAGAACATCCAGTGGCAAAGGGAAACATGTATGCCAAGTGAATTAGATTCACACTTGTGCTATGTTTTGGGAGTAATCTTGGAAGACTCTTTCCTTCATATCGGGAGACAGTGATGTGTTGCTAGATACCCCTCTCTGGTTGTGATAACGTAAGTTATCGTTACCGACATTGAAGGAAACCCTTAGGGTCGCACAATTTGATGATATGACTTACTTATGTCAGATCGTGTGGTCTGGAATTATTCTAGTTCAGTTTAAAGGAATTTAAGCTTTGATTAAAAGTGAGATATAGCCTGATCATGTTTGATTGATTAGGACATATGATCGGTAAGCTTTGATCGGAGGATTGAAGCTTGATCGTAAAGATCAGGGGTTCAATGTGATGTGTGGTTAGATCTTGAGCCATTTGGTTCAAAGAGATTATAACCAGGGCTGGTTTAATTTGGTGCTTGAACCAAATTGGAATTGAACCGGTTCACTTGTGAACGCATGGTTCAATATAAGAGGAGATTTCGATCCTTAAAGGAGAGTTATAGAGGGAGTTACAAGGGAGTTACATTTCGGTTCTTACCATATTTGGTAGCCGAATATTTCCTTGTATGCATCCACGGTTTCGATAGCTCCTCTGTTGCTTCCTCCTCGTTTGCTCTCTCTTGAGTGGCCCATCTTCAAGAAACGAGAGAAGAAAAACCAGCCAAGGGCGCACATCATCCTTTGAAGAGACGATCAAGACTCCTTGGTGTCTTTGCTAGCACAAGGACCACAAGGAAGAAAGTCTTTCTCATCTTGTGTGTGACTTCTTTGGAGAAGAGGCGTTCGCCCCTTTCATCTTCCAAGCCGCCTCTTACATCATGGCAATGGTAACACTCTAACTTGCTCTATACAAGTTATACAAGGTTGATCATGTGCTCATCTCATACGATTTTTGAAAGCCCTAGTTTTTCGATGAAAGTATTGTACAGTCAATTTTCACTAGGGTACCTTACAATGTATCCACAAGAATTACTTGCAGACTAACTCCATATGGACAGTTCGGCTTTCTAGTCATGCGCCTTGGCCCGTGCGTGTGCTGCTCTCGTTTCGCGATACCTGCATTCCATTGATAGGGTATAAGATTGCAAATGGAACCTCCATTAGGCTCTGGCTTGACCCATGGTTTAACTCTATATCTTTCTTGGATCTAGTTGAGGATGTCTGGTTTGAGAACCCCTCAGGGAAGACCATACTACTCAGTTCCCTCATCACGGAAGGCAAATGGGTGATTCCGAGACTAAGGTCCATGACCCTTCATGACATTTATGCTGCTATTCCCTATGTCAGCATCCATTCTGGTCTTAGCTCGGATCATTTATACTGGGACCGTACTCACCATGGAAACTTTACTATTAGTTCAGCTTATGAGAGCTAGGTTCAGGGCATGGTGCTAAGCTGGGAGAGCTTCATTTGGTTTAAGGAAAGTATACCGCGTCACTCTTTCTTTATGTGGTTGTTATGCCATGGCCGTTTATGTACCAGGGTGCGGTTACATCATTGGGGTATTGTGTAGGACCCCAATTGTATGCTTTGTAATTCTCACCCAGAGACTATTGACCACCTCTTTATTCACTGTGATGCGGTCACCGAATTCTGGCATTTAATCTCAAGACGGTGCGGCATCCAGCTTCCTACTCATTCCTGCCAGGAGGTCTTCCTCCACCGGCCTCAACTCTGGCAACATGCTAGTAAAATCCAAGCCTATATTTTTAAACTCATGCCTTCTGGGGCTCTTTACTATATATGGAGATTCCGCAACAATCAAATATGGGGTGCTCACAAAAAGGGAATCATGGATTTCCTTCGAAGCTTAGTCGCGGACATTAAATCTAAAATCACGAGCTATTTTCCTTGTTCGAACCTTGATCATGAAGTTATTGCTTTCCTTAGCTCTTGGAGGGATTTTGGGATCTCCTAGTGCACTATCCTAGAGGCTTGCTTGCTTACTCATAATCCTTATTTCGCTTAATCTTACATTTTCCGCAGGTCTGCCTCAAGTCACCAACAAGCTGCGCAAAGCCTTTGAGATGCAGACCGCTTGAGGCCCTAAGGGGAAGCTGAATATTACCAAATCTGACATGAGTTTAATGAGGTTTGATACAACAACTTGGGGGAGTGAAACAAGCAAATCAGGCGGCGGCCTCCGATCAAGCGTAATGCAGCCACTCCCTCACAGGGTTGCTGCTCCTCGCCCTCATAGGATGCTGAAGTATGCTGGAGCCTATTATTCTCTTATGCGGCACTTGCCTCCACAAGGATTGGGGCTACAGTGCAATTTTGTGCATATGCTGTATTTTGATGCCCTGTGTTGTTTTCCTTTCGTTTCTCTTGCCCCCCTTACTTCCTTGTGCGGTTAGATATGTATGGCTGAGTTGTTTTGTGATGTAGCAGGATCCACGTGTCCATTGGTGCAGGGGAAACTCTGTCTAAATTTTTTCGATCCTAGGATGAGGGCGATGGTGGAGTTTGTACATATCCTGTAAACATATTTTTTGATTTATATAAAACCCCTTCTTGCCTTTGGCAAATTATATTAGTGAATCTATTGAGCAGTTTAATAAATTTGATAAAGGAATAGCTGAAAAGTTAGAAGATATTCATGAGGATATCCAAGCACATATAGATACTATCAGAAATACAATAGAATTGATAAAATCACGAGATTATTCAGAATCCCCATAAAATGGAAAGATTTGGTTTTAAAATCCATAAAAGAATAGAACTAGAAAATAATAATATTACATGCCATTTCACTGGACAAAGTTCAGATACTCTTCATCAAACTAATCCCCAACTTAATAGTATTGTAGATATAATTTTTTCAATTTCTATACAAGTGCAAGAACTTCATACACAAATGATAGGAAATCAGGTACTACTATTATAACATCTAAATCAAATCAAAGAAGTGTAGAAAAAATCACAATAAGCAAGATTATCTTAAAAGTCCAAATAAATATATATAACAAATGATAACATGAACAAATTTAGAAACTGTAGTAAACACACATGCCAATGATGCTCAAATAGAAGAGAAATTACACTTACATTTAGAAAAACTAAATGTACAACTCTCTTATTTACAAATAAATACAAAATTAGTAAAGAAGCAAAAAAAGCCAACTTCTGAACGTCCTGCATTTAGAAAATATGAACCGCAAAAATGAATCAAGAAATTACCAAGCAAGATAATACTACTTTAGAAATTAGAAATAATTTTCTATCAAGAATATTAAATAAGAATACTGATGAAAACCAAGTTATAAGATCCTTAGAAGAAGTAATAGATATAGAAAAAGAATTAGTTCTCTATAATAGCCACCAATTAAGTTTATTAAACCCAAAAGTGTTAAAGAAGGAGACAACAAGAACCACTCAACTTTCCACTAGGCAAAAAGATAGCTCACTCTCTGCATAGGTCCCCTCACCAGCTTCCTACACCACATCATTCGAGACTCTTCACGGACAAAATCTCTAACAGAGAAGATGAAACTTCACGTGCTTCCGAAGACTCTCGAAGAAGCTTTCAGCCTCATCCATGCCTTATAATTATTCCTTCATCCTCTCAGAAGGGGATAATCGGGAAAAGACCAAAGCTCTATAATCCTTAAACTCTAGTGTACTCGTGTGCTCTTCCAGTTTACTTGTAAGTTTAAAGTCTTTGTAAACTTTCTCTTCTAGTTATTCCACTAGTAAGTTTTTAGTCTTTGTAAAATAACTTTTCTAGATATTCTGGAACATATTTCTTTGTAAGATAAGTCTTTCGATTGTTAATATATAAACCTTTTATAGATATCTCTTTTCTCAGCATGCGTGAGTAGTGGTCCTACACGGGCTTAAGCTATCTTAATCTTCTATCATGGATTGACGGAATGGATGGGTGTATGGTTTCTTTTTAATTAGTTTCTTTTCATCAGTGATTTTCATGCACAAAAGAACTAGCGGAAGAAAGCTTCCTATTATGCATGAGGCCGCTGAGGGAAGGCTAAGTATGTATAGGTGTGGGTGTATGATCATCATGAAATGTTAAGGGGCAAATTAAGACTGTTACCTGGATTATTGACATATGAATGATGGATTAGAAGATTGATTTAGCTTGTGCCCCTAATAAAGCTTTTTTATATTTGTAATTTTATAATTTGACTAGCATAATCTTGACTAGCTTATGTCCCACGTCACTATACTTTTATTTTGCTGGTCCCATGCTTAGTTTATTAATTTCATCTCATGCTACTACTATTAGTCACTATGCTTCCATGTTGCTATAATGTCTTTTCCTATTAATATCCCTACGTTGCTATCTACTGTTAAGTTCCAACTTTCTAGCTTAACTAAATATGATATTAACTAATTTACCTTTGCATAACATTTTTTTTTGTCAAAAGCAAGAAGGTAATATTATTGTGTCAAAAAGTATGGTTACAATTTATGTACAACCGCTCATACCAATCCTCACTCCCAGGACCCTGAAAAAATGGCAGGGATTCCCCTATATTCCTAGCGCACGGGTCCTGCTTACATCCACTACAAAACATTACAAACCACATAATTCATTCTAACACAGTTATGAATACAACACTTGCTAATACAACACATACATCTGAGCCCTACTAACAAAATGAAAAACAACGCGCAACACAATCACTACAAGGTAGCAAGCATATGTCATGTTCTAGCCAAGTTAGCAAATAGCAGAGGTAATGAGATCCAGCGCTACATTAGGCTTCTCCATCGTCCCAATTTCTACCACCATGACGACCATAGCAGCTGCCGTCTTAGGGGGGTGCCATATAAAGCTGGGATCAAATAAAGCTGAGATCTCTCCAACTATCTTTTCTTTGCAGCTTATATACAAACTCGCACACGCCTCCACACCCACAGGAAATATGGAAAATTTTGATAGAGTATCCCTGCATTTTTTAGCGCAAGGTCCTGCGTACATCAAGCTAATGCATCTCCAAAAAAAAGAAAAATTCACACACCGAGAGGGAAGAGCACCACAAAATCAACAAACCCCAATCCACCCCAACCTAATCTCCGTTAACATTGGTTAGAAGCAACATCACAAAGCAGCACAAAGCCCCAAGCTATTAGTCTTCGTTCATGTGAGCGAGTCTGGGCGAGTGATGTGGCCGCCAGCTACCCAAATAATGTGTGAGCAGTTTGCAACTCTCCAGCTTGTTAAGAACCCTTGTCTGCATTCAACGGCCAACACATCCAACAGCCGGATAGGACCCGGACCTCACATCCTATGGATTTTTTTGTGCATTATACAACCGCCAAGGGGAATCTGGGATCTGACATGAGCTGCCGCATAAACCTATCATTGATATCAACTTGCACAATGTTCATGTTCACTGGGTCACAATGAGATAGAGTCACAAATGGTGATGGAGAGTATAAGCAAGCATCATCATTCTAGACAAAGATCCGCCCAGGAATTCAAGCAATTTAAAAGTTGAAGTTCATTTTCCGGTAGGCGGGTGAGGGGCGTAACTTTAGACTTTAAATTAGACACTAGAGTTCTGAAGGAGTGCATGATCCCCCTATTATGTATGACTCTATGAATGCCAAAGACGTGATCGTTACGGAATCTCCAGATATGATAGCCTGCCCCGGAGATTAACAATTTTTTGATATAATTCTAGGGTGTATCCCCATTCCCCCAGTTATACAAAAGGTAGGTCATTAAATCTTCCTACGAGTTTCCAGCAAAAGAGATATTACATATCTGCATGATTAGGCGCCAGAAATCCTTAAAGAGTCTACACTAGAGGAACAGGTGGTCAATTGTTTATGGGCAAGCTTTGCAAAGCACGCAAGTAGGGTCTTGGACTATACCCCAATCAAATAATTTTGACTTGGTGCATAATCAGCCTTAACAGAGAAGCCACATGAGAGAAGAGTAGCGCGGTATTCTCCCCTTGAACCACACCATGTCTTTCCACGTAACCTCAGTCTCCAATATCTGACTTTCATAAGCTGATTTGATAGTCAAACGTCCATTGTGGGTCTTCGCCCAAAAGATGTGATCTGAACCTAAGTTGGAGTGAATCATTATATGGGGAATGGCAGCATACACGTCCATGAGTCTAAGAGACCGTGGTATGGGGATCTTCCATCTACGATTTGTGATGAAAGACTTGAGGTGCGCGCCTTTTTCACAAGGATATTCAAATCTTAGGTCTTCTACCGGTGGGAGTAAAAGTTTGGACTCATACCACGGGTCCAGCTAGAGTCTAATAGAGTTTCCATTTGCAATCTTATACCTAACCATTCGCATACAGGTATCCCGGCCAGAAAGTAAGTTGTGCATCGGCCACGGAGCATTCTTAGACAGCTAGACCAACCAAATAGAGTCCGAACGTAAGTATGTTTCATTTATTCATTTGACCCATAATGAGTGCTTGTTTTGAATTACAGACCAAATATGACGCATAAAAAAAGCCCGGTTCAGTTTACCAATATAATTTATGTTTCTATAGCACATAATTAAGCTTTGCGATTACTCCAGAAGTAAGGATTGTGGCACTACTCCAGAAATTTATGTTTCTATAGCACATTGATTTTATTAGTTCCACCCGTCTAGTGTAGGATAGACTCTTCGCCCTCCATGCCGAGAGATACTTTATAATTTTTTCAATGAGGGGGCATGCAGTCTCTAGGCTTGATTTTCTTGCTGGTAATAGGAATACCTAGGTATCGAAAAGGCATAGACCCCTTTCGAATCCCAAGTATAGATGTGAGCTTGTCTTGTAGATTAGGATCCATGGAACCTGAGAAGAAGACCTGAGATTTGTCTCTGTTGATCTTGAAGCCAATGTTTCGGTGAATGGTATCAAGCACTGCCACAACAGCCCACACCGATGACTCCAATGAATCGCAAAAGATAATAGCATCATCAATAAATTGTAGATTCGTGATCCCTAACTTCTTGCACTTCTTGAGGGGAATAAGATGACCAAGTGAGAGTTGCTAGAATAAAAGATCAGTCAAATATTGCATCATGAGAATGAATAAGTAAGGGGACAAAGGGCAGCCCTGTCGCAGCCCCCGGGTGCCCTTGGAAAGACCGATGTCCTGCCCATTCAAATTGATAGTGAAGGACGGGGAAGTCACACAGGTCATCACTCTTTTCATGAACATGGTGGAAATTTATATGTAGCTAAAATGTGCTCAAGGAAGTCCCAGAATCAAATGCTTTGTGCAAATCCATTGTTATCACCATTTGAGGTGTGCTAGTCTTGCGATGGAAGCCACTCATGATCTCCTGACACAACATGATATTTTCATGAATGGATCGGCCTTGGATAAATGCGTGTTGATTAACATCAATGAGCTCTGGCAGCGCATTCCTGATTCGGGTGGCCAAGGCTTTTGCAATAAATCTATATATCATTTGGCAAACCGATATAGGCCTAAACTCTGCAAAACAAGAGGGGTTAGGGACTTTAGGAATGAGGGTAAGAGAGGTAATATTAACCCGATTAAGGAGTTTCCTCTTATCAAAGAAATCAATAATTGCCCTAAGCACATCCTCTTTGATGATACTCCAACACGATTTGAAGAAAGCCGCATTAAAGCCATCCACCCCTGGCGCCTTGGAGATGTTTGCCCTCATGACCACTTTCTCAATGTCCTCTGTGGTGAATTTGGAGTGGAGGAGCCCAATAGCCGAGGCTGAGAGCAATCTATTCACCGGAATATTTATTTGGATTGGATCCATCATGGGGGCTAAGAGGGTCTTGAAGTAACGCACTGCTTCGTTTGCTATATCATCCCCCTGGCCATCCTTTATAGTAGAAATGCATACGGATATGCTGAGACCTCATTAAGTTGTAAAAATATGTTGTATTAGAGTCCCCAGAGAGATGAGCTGATCTCTGGACCGTTGCTTGAGGGCAGATTCTTCTTCAGCCTAGTATCTTTTGATTTCCTCTTGGTAACTCCTCTCCAAAGCACTGTGGGATCGCCATAGTTAGTTTGTAGTTGAGATTGAATAGCATCCAGTTTGCGTTGATTTCCTCTTAAAGTTTCTTCTTTTTCTTTTCACATATTTCATGCCCACTGCTTGAAGCCTTTTTTAACCATAGTTAGCTTGTGATACAGAGTATACATTGGGGTGCCAGGGGTGTCGTTAGAGCTCCATATTGATTGAACCAGATGGGACATGCTCGGGTAATTTAGCTAATTGTTATAAAACCGAAATCTAGCGCCCTTATGCAGCATGTTGTCACCAAAAGCGAGTAGCACTGGCGAGTGGCCAGATACACTAGGATTGAGGAAAAGGGGCTCGGCAAGAGGGAATTTTTTAATCCACTCATTAGTGGACATGATTTGGTCGAGATTAAAGCTTATGCGATTTGCTCCCACTTGAGAGTTGAACCAAGTGAAGACAGTGCCACGTGAATTGATATCAACAATGTCGAATGCTGCTCTCATCTTGATATTATTGAGGATCTCCGACTCATTATGGGTAGTTCCCCCTCTCTTGTCTTCAAGGGAGAAAAGCATGTTGAAGTCCCCAAGGATAATCATTGGCCCCGAGTGACGCCAATTATTTAAGGTCCCCCAAATTTCTTTGCGCTCGCTGGCCGGTCGGCTGGTGATGGACCAAACCCAAACCTGCTACGATTGGATATTTCTGTGATGTTGGTGGAGCTGTGGCTGGAGTTTCTAGGCGGACGGTGGCCGGACGGAGGAGGACGACGTCAGAAGGCGGATCTAGGGCGTGAACTGGGCAGAACAGGGGAGTTGGTCGGTGCTCTCGATTCGGCGATCGGAGCGATGGATAGGCGGATTCTGGCGGCTGAAGGTTCTTCAGGGGAAGGAGGAGTGGTGGCCGAAGTCTCGTGGAGATCCGGCCGGTGGATCGACGGCGGCGACGTCGCAAAGTTTCGAAATCTGGGCTGAAGTTGC
>JANTFE010007833.1:0-18592 GCA_027562315.1 Costus pulverulentus
TTAAAATGCTTAAGCCCAAGTTAACAATAGCAAGCCCACTAAGCCTTATAAACCACATAATAGTTTCTCCCACTTGCAATGTGGGACTATACTCGGGGTATTACACGTGGGTATCAACTCATCAGAATCATTCTTAATCACTGTAATACCTCCTTTCTTTGGTACAACATTTACCGGGCTCACCCAAGAACTGTCAGATATGAGGTATATGACTCCTGCATCCAAAAGTTTAAGCACCTCCTTCTTCACAACATCTTTCATATGCGAGTTAAGTCGGCGTTGAAATTCCATTAAAGGCTTGGTATTTTGCTCAAGTAAGATCCTATGCATGCAAATCAAAGAGTTAATTCCCTTAATATCATCAAGTGAATAGCTGATTACCTTCTTGTGAAAATGGAGTTCTCCTAGAAGGAGTTTAGTTTGCTCTTTGTTCAATTCAGCACTTACTATCACTAGGTATGTAGAATTGTCACCTAAGAATTCATATCTTAATATGCTAGGTAGACTCTTGAATTCAAGTTTCTTTGTTCCTTGTTCTTCATGATTACCCTCAGGTGTCGCTTCTAGCTCCGTAGGTGTAGACTCCATGATTGGGTCTGAGTCCAGAAGTGCAGTGTACTCTTTGGCTTTCTCCTCAATATATCTTGTTCTTCAGCATTAATCAAACTCAACTCAAGTGGATCTACCTCTCTCCTATAAGGCTCAATGTGCTGCACAGCTTTCTCAATGATGTCCACGCTGTAGTATGTACCTGCAAGAGAAGGTTTTTTTCAAAAAGTCAAATAAATCAAACTATACAACATTGTCATCGATGTTCAAATCCAGTTTCTCATTTTTTACATCGATGATGGCACCAGCCTCCCTAGAATGAAAGGGAGCCTGTCATCCTCATCAATTTCTAAGACAACAAAATTTACAGGGACAAAATAATCTCCAACTTTTATTGGCACGTCCTCCAAGATACCAGCAGGATGGCAAACTGAATTGTCTGCTAGTTGTAAAGAAATATTAGTACTCTTCAAATCTTCCAAATTCAGCTTTTTACATAAAGATAGTGGCATGAGGCTGACACTCGCTCCTAAATCGCATAAGGCTCGCTGGAAGGTCATCTCCCTAATTTGGTAGAGTATAGAGAAGCTGCTTGGATCTATGAGTTTCTCGGGGAGTTTGTTTTGTATGATCGCGCTGCACTCCTCAGTAAGTGCAATTGTCCCCTATTCTTTCAGCTTCCTCTTGTTAGACAAGATGTCCTTCAGAAATTTGGCGTAGGTGGGCATTTGCAAAAGGGCATCAACAAAAGGTATGTTAATATAGAGTTTCTTAAGAACTTTCAAAAATTTACCGAATTGTTTGTCTAGTTTGGCTTTGACAAGTCTCTAGGGAAAAGGGATCAGAGTAGGCGGCTTCACATAGGGCCGTTCTTCTTCAGTTTGCTCATGTGTTTCCAGTGTTGTCTCTTGGTTCAACTCTCTTATGTCTGGTGCTGCATCTTCTCTTCTATCATCAGTTGGGATCTTGGGATATTCAAGTTGTTTGCCACTTCGAGTGGAGATTGCATTGCAATACTCCCTTGGGTTAACTTTAGGTTGTGATGGAAGTTTTCCTGGTGCCCCAGCAGATGAGCTAGCTTACTAGGCTAGCTGATTTTGTAGAATTTTGTTGTGGGTCTCTAGGGTTTCCATCTTTGACATCATGAGTTTCATCATCTTAGTTAGACCTTCAATCTGTTTACTCTGGTTTGCCATGAAGGAGTCAAGTGAGGAGTCATTGCTTGGCTTCTGAGACAGGTTGTAATTTTTGGCTTGAAACCTAGGAGGCTGTCTATAACTTTCCTATGGAGGCTTTCTAACATTTCCTTGTGGAGGCTGACCTTGTGGTGGCATTTGCCCTGGTTGTACTAGTTGGGTATAACATTCACATATCTCCATTTGCCCTGGGTTAACTTTAGGTTGTGATGGAAGTTTTCCTAGTGCCCTAGCGGATGAGCTAGCTTATTGGGCTAGTTGATTTTCTAGAATTTTGTTGTGGGTCTCTAGGGTTTCCATCTTTGACATCATGAGTTTCATCATCTTAGTTAGACCTTCAATCTGTTTACTCTGGTTTGCCATGAAGGAGTCAAGTGAAGAGTCATTGCTTGGCTTCTGAGACAGGTTATAATTTTTGGCTTGAAACCCAGGAGGCTGTCTATAACTTTCCTATGGAGGCTGTCTCACATTTCCTTGTGGAGGCTGACCTTGTAATGGCATTTCCTTGTGGAGGCTATCTATAACATTCTGTATCTACATAGCCTACAACTCCACATATCTCACAAGATAAAGAATTAACATCCACAGAATTCATAGACCAAGAGTCAATCTTCTTAGTTAAAGTATCCACCTTCCCAGCAAGAGCAGTTAAAGTATCAAGTTCGAGTTTACTTGATTGCCTGGAAGGTGTACCTCATTCTGAAGACCACTGATGGTGATTCATTGCCATGTCTTCTAAGAGATTCATAGTGTCCTCAACTCCTCTATTCATTAGAGCTCCTCCAGTTGCAGCATCCACTGTGAGCCTTGTGTTATAGTTCAGCCAATTGTAAAATGTGTGAACTAAAACCCAAGTCTCTATGCTATGATGTGGACACATTTTTTGCAATTCTTTGAATCTGTCCTAAGCCTCATATAAAGATTCTCTATCCTTCTGCATGAAGCTCATGATTTGATTTCTCAGTTGTATTGTCTTGGAAGGAGGGAAGTACTATGAAAGGAAGGCTTGTGATAGTTCTCCCCATGTCCTTATGGAAGTTGAAGGTATTGTATGAAGCGATGCTCTTGTTCTATCCCTTAAAGAGAAAGGGAACAGTCTCAACTTGATAGCATTAGTAGAAACACTATTAATTTTCAATGTATCACAATACTCTAAGAATATAGCAAGATACATGTTGGGGTCCTCAAGAGGAGAACCACCAAATTGATGTTGTTGAACCATAGAAAGTAAAGCAGGTTTAATCTCAAAATTATTGGCCTCAATATTCGGCCTAGCAATTCCTGACTATAGCCCTTGAATGGAGGGAGCAGCATAATCTCTCAGTGTTCTATTATTGTTGTTCCCCATAGGTTAGGGTGGTTGACCATTATCTAGATTCAGTGGGATGTGCGCCATTTGATTTTGATCTTCTTTTTGCTGAAGCTGCTTGAGTTTTCTTCTTCTTCTGAACGTCCTCTCTATCTGAAGGTCTATTTCAAAAAATTCACTTGCCCTCAAGCTTCTTTGCATAAAAATATGTTAAACACAATTGTAAATCTTTAAGAAAAGTAAAAAAAGGAACTAAGATAAATTGCACTAAAGCAACAAAAATAAATAAAGCTTAGTCTACCAATACTCAGAAATATACTAATATTAACCATTGTTCCCCGGCAACGACACCAAAAACTTGACACGTCCCGCAAGTGCACGGTTATGTCGAAGTAATATATAAGATTATCGATCCCATAAGGAACAAGGTTAAATACCAGAAAGTCTAAGTCTTAATAGCTAAGCGATTCAAGTTATGGTTATGAAAGCTATAAGTAAGAATAGAGAATCAATCACAACAATATGGAAGATGTCTATGAGAGAGAGATATCGGGACGTCGATATCCACCACGCTGATGACTCTATCTGATTTAAAAATCATCTATCACAGGAGTTCATACTTTTGCATAAGGAATCTACCCTAAGGTACAGGTTGCCCCCTCTCGGTCAATACAATCCGGTACTCATCTAAAACAACCTCCTATTCTCACGGTGGATCGTTTTAGATAAATCTATTAAGTTCAGTGGAAGATTATGTTACCCTCGAGCGAATTCTAACCACTCTCATGTTAAAAGTTCGCAAGTTTTTCTTAGGAAATCTGCCAACACGATCCTCCTCTCGGTCAGGATCGCGTCAACTAAAATACAATACTACATGGCCAAAGCAATATCAGGAATTAAAAGCAACTAAGTAAAATATGCTCATAAGAATGTCAAAACATTAGAACGAGTTCAAATCATACGATATAATACATCAGCGGGCTTCAACCGAGTCCCGAAAAAGGTTTTACGCCACAATACTCATGAAAGCTCACATAAATCTCTCTAAAGATTAGGAAAATTACTACAAAACATTTTGGAGAGGAAGGAGAGGATGAACTGAACGACATCCTCAAAAATTATAAAGATTTGATGCTCCAATCTCTCGAAATCGCCTTCGAAACGTTCTGTCACCTATTCCGTTCACCCTAGCCACTTCATGCACCAATTTCTCCCCCATTAGGAAACAAGAAAGAGGGCTTTTATATTCTTTGGATTCACCCCCCTCTTAGCTTTCCAAAATGTATTTTCTTACCTTTTTTGGAATTTTCTAGGGCTCAGAATCAAAGAAAAACCAAGTGGGTATAGGACTATAAATTGCGATCATGGGTGAACACCACCGTGTTCACCCGCCTATGAAGTCTTCTATGTAGTTTTGCTAGGTAAGAATCACAGGTGAACACCGATATCATGGGTTGGCCATGAAGTGCTCTGTTCGCTTCTACACATATATCCTCCGAAAGAATCACGGGTGAACACTGATATCACGGGTAGGCCGTGAAGCATTCTGTGGACTTTTGGACATCAAGGCAAATCACCGGTGAACCCCGCGGTGTTCACCTAGCAGTATTTTTCAAAGAAGGTCGGATTGAGCCCAAATTTGATGTGCAGCCTCGTCTACTCATAAGCAATCATGCCATAACTTTAAAATCTCCAAAAAGTTCCCCAAAAAGTTCCAAAATTGGGTGATTTTACCTGAAATTTCACAAAGACAAGAAAAAGTAAAGATTCCAAAGCAGACAAGTAAATAAGTCTAAAAGGAGTATAAAAATATTAAAATTAGCCTAGTTTTGAGATAAAATAATGCTAGAAATCACTATCAAAATGCAAGGTATCAACACTCGCATCAGGGAAATATAGGCTCAAGCGCTCCCTCTCGGGTTACGTAGGTAAGGTGTATAATGAGGGTTAAGCAAGAACTCAAAATACTTGGAGTAAGATTATTGCAAACACAAGACGATCAAAGGGTCTCCCCAGATCCTGATCAATGCTTTAAGCAACAATATCCATCATTGAGATACAGGCAAAAATCAACACAAGTTCATACATTCTCAAGTATGCACAAGAATAACTTAGGAGATTAAATTCTTTAGACTACCCTTACAAAAGTTACACACAAGGATGAATAGAAATCGATAATAGATTGGGAGTCTTTCCTTACAAATTTTCTCCTTGAGGTGCTTACGCAAGAATGGGTCTTCAATTTCTTCAAGATGCGCAGCCCCCGTTCTAGGTGATCGCCTCTCTCGCTTTCTTCTCCCCAAAATTCCTACCTCCCGCAATGGCTTCTCTCCAAGGCTCTTATCTCCTCCCCTTTACCTGTTGGGTCCTTCTGTGTAGCCTCAAGAGTCTCATTTTTACCCAGCAAAAGTCTTCGCCGCATCTTCCCCAGGATTTGCAAAATGCTGCAATTCTTCATCTTCACGCAACTTCCATCATCATGGAAGTTTTCCCTCCAAAAAGGCTCCTTTAGGGTCTCTAGTCGAGGGGGAGGAAGTTACCAAGTTGCCCTCCTTCTTCCCCCTTGGTTAGGTTGAAGAAACCCGGGTTAAAATTATGGTTTTAAAATAGGCAAGTCCGTGATCACGGGCATGATTCTAGTCATGACCCGATCAAGATTGCTCAGTTTCAGCTTCCATGCACAGAGACAAGTCACGGGTGCGATTCTGATCATGACCCAGTCGTGATTTTCAATGGAGGTTCCAATAAATTTGAAAATCTCCAATTGGATTCTTCTTAATTTAGGAAGAGCTCCTCTAATCCTGAAAGTCTCAGAATCCACCTGCTATATGGCCGTTAATACCTAAAAATGTGAAAAATACCAAAAGAGGTATAGATTCCATAGCTGTATCACAATTAAGACAATTATGAGACGTAAACCATGAAATGGAGACGATTATGTCAGTAAAATCACACATAAAATGCTATACAAATATGTGTCAACAAATTCCCTTAGACTTAAATCTTTGCTTGTGCTCAAGCTCCACTAGTAAGTGGCATGATTTACCGTATATCAGCTGGAATGGAGACATGCCAATTGAGGTCTTGAATGTTGTATGGTATGCCCATAGAGCTTCGTCGAGCTTGAGTGACCAGTCTATGCGTGAGTGTGACACGGTTTTTTCTAGAATGTGCTTGATTTCCCGATTTGATATCTCTAGTTGGCCGCTGGTCTGAGGGTAGTAAGCAGTGGCCACTTTATGCATTACTCCATACTTCTTAAGAAGTGATTTCAACTTTTATTCAATGAAGTGAGATCCGCCATCGCTTATCACAATGCGGGGTACTCCATACCGTGGAAATATCAACTTCTTAAAAAATTTGACAACCACCTTAGAATCATTCGTTGGTGCGGCCAAGGCTTCAACCCATTTGGAAACGTAATCAACTCCAACTAAGATAAACATGTTACTGCATGAGGAGGGAAATGGGCCCATAAAATCAATGCCCCAGACATCAAAGATCTCTATCTCAAGAATGGTATTAAGAGGCATCTCATTGCTTCGATATATTCCACCCATCCTCTGGCAATGATCACAAGATTGGACATAATCCTTCACATCTTTGAATAAGGTCGGCCAAAAGAATCTACATTGGAGGACTTTATGCTGTTTTCACACCACTGCAATAGCCTCCATAAGAAGAAGAATGACATTGAAATAGGACATCCCCTATCTCCTCTTCCGGTAAACATCTCCAGAAGATACAATCTACGCAATGCTTGAATAAAAGTGGTTCATCCCAATAATAGTGCTTCATGTTAGAAATAAATATTTTTCGATGTTGATACATGAAATTTGGAGGTAGAATACCAGCTGCCAAGTAATTTACTAGATCGGCATACCATGGTATCTTCATTGTGGTAACGGCCAGTAAGTTTTCATCGAGAAACAAATCGTCGAACTCCTTTTCCAGGTTGCTTTCTGAAGTAGAGGTTAGGCCAGATAGATGGTTTGCCACTAGATTATCAGCTCCCTTCTTATCCTTGATTTGAATATTAAATTCTTGCAACAATAATATCCATCTGATTAACCGTGGCTTTGTGTCCTTCTTCGTCATAAGGTACCTAATCATTGCATGATCTGTATACACAATGACATGCGAATCAATTAAATAAGATTAAAACTTGTCAAACGCAAAAACTACAGCTAATAGTTCTTTTTTCTATCATGGCGTAGTTGCTCTGGGCTCCGTCAAGTGTTAGGCGTGCGTCTGGTTGTCTTTCCTTTGCCCCAAAATAGCTCCCACCGTGTAGTTGCTGGTATTGCACATAACTTTGAAAGTTAGTGACCAATCTAGGGGTTGCATTATCAGAGCAAAAATCAACGCTTGCTTTAGTTGCTGGAATGCATCTGTACAATCCTGGTCAAAAATAAATGGAACATCCTTAGCAAGTAGAGATGTTAAAGGCCTAGCAATTTTAGAAAAATTCTTAATGAAGCGTCTGTAAAAGCGTGTGTGTCCTAGGAAACTTCTTATCGCTTTGACGAAGTTTGGAGGTGGCATTCTCTCCATCACATCGATTTTTTGCTTTGTTGACTTCGATACCGCACTCTGATATCAAGCGATCGAGGACGATCCCTTCTTTTACCATAAAATGGCATTCTCCCAATTAAGCATTAGGTTTGCTTCCTCACAATGCTACGAAACATGGGTCAGGTTAGATAAACAAGAATCGAAGTTAGACCCATATATCAAAAAGTCATCCATAAAGATGTCCATGATGTCTTCGATGAAATCTGAGAAGATCACATCATGCACTACTTACACAGATCAAATGGCATATGTTGATATGCAAAGGTACCAAAGGGAAACGTGAATGTGGTTTTCTCCTAGTCTTCTGGATATATCGGTATTTGGAAAAAAACCTGATTAACCATCCAAAAAGCAAAAATAAGAATTAGTGGCTAATCTCTCAAGCATTTGATCAATAAATGGAGGAGGAAAATGGTCTTTGCGGATGGCCTTGTTCAATTTCCGATAGTCGATACATATGCGCCACCCGGTAACGGTTCTTGTCGGGATCAACTTATTATCTTCGTTCTTCACTACCATTACTCCTTTCTTTGGTACCAGGACTTACCCACTGGCTATCTGAAATAGGGTAGATAACCCCTGCGTCCAATAATTTCATAATTTCCTTTTTCATTACCTCTTTCATGTTCGGATTCAGTCATCTCTAGTATTCAATAGTTGGTTTGCTGCCATCTTCGAGGTTTATCCTATGAATGTAAAAAGAGGGGTTAATACCTTTTATATTTTCCAAAGTGTATCCAATTACCTTCACATATTTTTGGAGTTTATTGAGGAGAAAGTTTGTCTACTTTGAATCGAGGTGGGCAGCTATAATAATAGGTTAAGTAGAATTCTCACATAAAAATTCATACCTGAGATTGCTTGGTAAGGATTTGAGCTCTAATTCCATTTGCGCACTAACCTCAGAATTTAGCTTGGCAATTCTTCCAATTTTTCCTTGCTTCGGTCGATCGCAGTGCTCGAATCAAGACTTTGGGTATAAGTTTGAGCTTCTTCTTCCTACTCTTCATCATCTTCATCCATCAGGCAAACCTCGAGGGGGTCAATGCCTGTATGAGGGATATGGGGCAAATCATGCTCATCATCAAAAACACCGATACTATAGTAGGAATCTAGAAAAAGAGGTTTCTTTAGACTTTCAGTTATATCAAATTCAACCGTATCCTCACCTATGTGCAATGTCAACTTCCCATTTTTAACATCAATTATAGCACCAGCAGTTGTCAAAAATGGTCTGCCTAGTATTATAGGAAGTTTGGAGTCTTCTTCCATCTCAAGTACAATGAAATCTGTTGGAATGAAAAATTTACTAACCTTGATTGGCATGTCCTGTAAAATTCCTACTAGATGTCGTACGAAACGGTGGGCTAGTTGCAAAGAGATATTTGTCAGCTTCAAATCTTAGATATCTAGTTTCTTGCAAAGAGAGAGTGGCATCAGACTTACACTAGCGCCAAGGTCGCATAAAGCATGGTCGAAGGGAGTGTTCCCGATTAGACACTGGATGGTAAAGCTGCCTGGGTCCTTCAACTTAGGTGGTAATTTATTTTGGATGATTGTGCTGCATTCTTCGGTCAACGCTACTATGCCATGTTCTTCTATTTTTCTTTTATTGGATAAAATCTCTTTCAAAAACTTAGCATACGATGGCATTTGTGATAATCGGTAAATGGGATATTAATATACAGTTTCTTTAAAATTTTCAAAAATTTATCAAATTGTCGTTCAAGTTTCGCTTTTTCCAACCTTTGGGAAAATGTGATAGGTGGTTTATAAGGTGGTGGGGGAATATAAATAGGTTCACTCTCTTTCTCCTATGGTTCACTCTCAATAATGGATTCTTGAGATTCTGATTCTTCAAGCTGTTTACCACTATGTGTGGTAATGGCATTGCAATATTCCCTAGGGTTTGCTTCAGGTTGTCCGGGCAATCTTCCCAGTGGCCTAGTAGGCGTACTGGCTTGCTGGGTCATTTGGTTTTCTAATATCTTTTGGTGCATGGTTAAGCCTTTGATTGCTTCTAGTATATCGTCAATCACCTTTGTTTGCGTCGACACAAAATTGTCAAAATGCGACTCTAGGGTTGGCTCCTGCGGTAGTGTGGTGGTATTCAGTTGTGGTGGCTGGTTGAATTGCCTAGGTTGATAGCCGATATTGGGTGGGTGAAATCCGGGAAGTTGCCTATAGTTTGATAGCTGGGCCACATTATTGTTTCTATAGGAAAACTTTGGGTGATTCTTCCACCCAGGGTTGTAGGTGTTTGAAAAGGGGTTTTTTTGGACCCTCGGGTTGAAATTACCTACAACATTCACAAAGGCAGGTGGGAGGTTGATGTAGCTACAATAGGAGGGTTGATCCTTAGTTTTGTACTCTACGATGTTTGCACCATGCGTGGAAAACATAAGAGGATCTTGAGACGAGGGAAGTAAAAACGCTCAGAAAGTGCAACAAGAAACATGAAGAAACCGACACTAAATTCGTTTCGGGGCAACACTAATGTAAGAGAAAACTGAACGACACCCAAGTATAATGAAATTCGCTCACTAACCTCTTAGCAATTTTAAGCACAACACGTTCCGAGGGGGATAGCTAGTAGACGAGGCTCAACTCGCGCACCTATGAGCCTGAAAACACACCAAAGAGCAAGAAATCGCTCCACACCTCCAATGTACGGATGCTCAGGGATGAAGGGGGATGAAGGCAAAAACACAGTGGAAAAACACAACAGAATTTCAACAAACAGAATAGAATTTCAGAAAACAAGCGAACCTGACCCACCGGAGGCAGTGAGATTTACTTCATGTAATGCAAGAATCACACTTCCGAGTCGACACACTGACCAAGACTCTTACAAGCTTCAGAATCGTGGCACCATCCACGATCCGCACAAGCTGGAGCACTCTATCGCAACAAGAGAACTGAAAAACTATGCTAGCCCCTCCCTCTCTTTTATAGGATAAGAGGGGAGGGAACAAGACAAAATCCAAATCTCAATAACTACCTACTCTTGCAGCCCCAAAAGTGGTCAAGCTGCAGTAAAAGACAAAATGAAACAAACCCCTACCAACTAAAGTGAAGCTGGCACATGTCTTGATTCTTGTACTGGTGGCGGTTGTTGTAGTCCGCAAGTGCACGGATACTCGAATTAATAATTAAGATATCGAACCACAAAGACCTCGTTTGCCAAGTGCCGAATAATCAATTTCTTACTAGCCAGACAATCGAAAATGTGAAAGCAAAGTATCGGAAGCTACACGAAAATATAAGAGAGAGAAACTAGGACTAGGTTTTCATCTGCCTTAATTTCCATGACTAGATATGAATAGATGTTCGTCAATCAAATTTTATTATGATAAAGACATAATTTACTTCATAAAGAAATCATCTTGCTCTCGCACAGACAATTTACAAAGAACTAATCGTCACTCTCATGCATGATTTATTCAATATTAGACATAAGTAAATTATTGACAAAGAACTCAAGGTTCACTCTCATGCATCCGAATTCTAAGTCAATCATCTCAAGTGAAAACTACATATTTTTATAATATAATTTTCACAGGTTCTACTTAAGGTTTTCCAACGATCCGATACTTGATCTCTCACACTATCATCATGTTTATTTTACTAACTCAATCCTAAGTTCAGATTATCAGCACGGAAATATACTTCTAAAATCGAGAAATAAGAACAGACCTAATTTCTTACGATGAGTTCTTAACGTTCAATTTTAGGGTTCCAAGTTTTCACAAATCACTTTTCAGTCCATAATGTAAAAACTCTAAATCATACTGATAAATATGAATCTATGGAGAATTAAGGACAATCATCACATAAGTAGAATTATCACAATAAAATTATCAAGACAAAAGTAAAATTAATCTAGTCATTAAGAAATTTAGGGGATTACTCCCCCATGTCCCAAAAGAAGGTTTAAGCTAGCATGATCAAAGAATTACAATAAAACATCATTTAGAGCGATTAGAAATTGAAAGAGAAGAGTAAAAGTTACAAAACATGGCTGTAATGAAAATTACAGTCCGTAATTTTGCTCCTGGACGCGATGAACAGTGGCGGCACCCATGTTTTTGTTGATTTCTCCCTCATCGATCTCCTTTCACTCTGAAACTTCTATAGTATGTTATCCTCCTTTAGGCGAAGCTTCTTTTCAAATTTCGTGGCCAGAGGTGGGTCTGTATGCTGAGAATTGATGAACCCAAGGCCGGCGGCGATTCTCCAAAATTCATCGTGAATCCTTGATAAAAATTGGTACTTTTTCTGCGAAAATCTTTCCCTTCTGATCCTGATCATTCCCCTTTTTTCGGATCTTCAATTGATGCCCAAAATCTCGAGAAATCATCTTTTTAAGTTTCCAGCGGAAGAATCGGGCAACTAGGCTGAAAATTACGATACCGTGAAGAACATCACGGCACTGCCATAATTGCTTCTGAAGTTGCTGTAGGGAAACGGCCTGAAATTACGGCACTATGAAATCGTCACGGTAGTGCCGTATTCTTCTCAATTGTTTCTGAAAGTTTCTGTGTGAAATTTGCCCACAATTATGGCACCATGAAAAACATTATGGCAGTGCCGTAATTCATTTGAAATCTTCTGAAGTCTCTGTATGAATTTGGACCTAAATTACGGCACTGTAAAAAGTATTACGGTAGTGCCGTAATTTTCCAAAAAATTTTTGTGGGATGCGGCCATGAAAATTATTACGGTAGTGCCATCTTCGTAGACTTGGTTTGGACCTAAAATTCATTATGGCAGTACTGTAATTTTGTTGGAAAACTCAGTTTGACTTGAAATTTGATGTGTAAAGTCCTCTTGATGATTAGAACTCGTCCATGCATTAAAATTGCTTGAAAACTCATGATAATGATGCCTTTTTACCTGAAATTGATCAAAAACCAAGAAAGGTGTAGATTTTGAAATATTTGATAAATAAGGCATAAAAATAAGCAACAGAGCATGATTATGACCTAAAAGTGCCGTGGATTTAGTAAGAAATATGCTATGAAATTTAGAGTCATCAAAATACATAAGGCTCAAACGTTGCTTGTCCTCAAGCAAATAAAGAAATCAATATTGATTATGAAAATAAACTTTTAGACGATGAATAAATTTCTAAGATACAATTGCATATGAAAAATTCACATCTAATAATAACTTAAAATTTCAAATAAATATATCGTCCTCCGAATTCAATCCTTAAGATTCATGACTCAATCAAATAAAATTTCGCAATGTGCACAAATAGAATTTCAATCTCATGAGTTCACCTAGTTTTAGTTTTGAGTCCATGATGTCTTTGTTTACAGGAATAGGAACCTCAAAATCTTTTTCCATTCGAATTTTCTCTATTTTTTTATGTATCTTTGACATTTTCTAAAATGAATACCACCTTTCTTCTGGTGACAAGTTTAGAATATATTGGTCACATAACCAACATAATAGAACTCATATCTCTTTAAGTAGGAAGAAATATTCTTGAGATAGCAGAGTTAATGTCAAAGAATCTCTCTCATGGCATGCACCCACATAGATACATACTTTTTAATTGAAGTTCAACTCTTATCTTCGGTACCATTGCAAATACAATGCCAGGAAGAGGAGTTATTCTTTTCAGACTTCAACCCATGTCTTTAGGTACCACTACCAATTTTTCGCAGTGCCAAATAGGGGAGTCACTTTTCTTTTTGGATTTCAGATTCTTTCTTCCCAACAAATGACAAGATGGACTTTAATGATCTACTAGGTTTAATCAATTGATATCAATCCAAAAATCAAGCAACATATGCTCGTTTTATTTAAAGGAGTTATTTCTCTTTCAAATTTCATTCATTAAACAACATATTTACCCAAAACTTCATGTATTAATCAATGGAAAATTTCAATAGATAAATTATATCAAAGAAATAAATTTAGCATATTAGGTCTATTTCCAATTCTCAAGTATTGTCATATACAGTAATTTATTATCAAGAAAATTTTAGCATGATAACAGTAGTATTTTTATGATTAGAACAAACCACACAGGCATTTATCACATCATTACTAATTCAAAACTAAAATCATCATTGCGTTAACCAAGTCATGCACCATACCAATCACAAAGTGTCGATCCCAAATATCAGAACATCACATACAACCAAATCGAATGAATATCATATCACTACAAACCAATTGAATCATGAGAGAGTCAAACAAAGGCAAGGTACGATATCATTGGCGAACACAAGAAGTTTGAAGGATTTATCCTTCCATTTGAACACATGAATTATCAGAAAAATATAAAAGATGAAATGCAAATAAGTAGGAAAAAGATACTCACAGAGCTCTACTTGTCCATGTCAGATCCAACCTCCTCTGTGTCCTTGGGTCCGAACCATATATATATATATATATATTACAAAAAATTATGGTACCGTGAAAAGAATTACGGTACTACTGTAATATGAACTAAATCTCGAAAACTTTCTAAATGAAAATTTCATGAAATTACGGCCTGTAAAATTCATCACGATAGTGCTGTAAATTTGTACCAAACTCAATTTTACCTATAAAAAGAGAAGAAAAATTAACTCTAAAAATAAACTAAAGTACAAGAAACTAAGCTAAGTAAGAGCGCTTGGGTTGCCTCCCAAGAAGCGCTAAAGGTGATTAGCTTGACCGTTCTGCACTCGAATTTGATTGTAGTGGTGCCTTCAGTCACCATTTTGATTTCTCTTTGTTTTGCTCAACGCCTCTGACAATATAAGGATCATTTAAGAAATAGTGTCCAATTTTTCCCAAGAACCTTTTTCCTTTCTTAAGCAGTTTCAGTCTTTCTCTTTTTCTCTGTCTCTTTTTCTTTCTCTTTCCAGAAATTGAATCAGTTTTCTCTTGAAATCATCTACTCACACACTCAGAAAAAGTGTCAGTCTCAATATTAGAGGGTTCATCAAATAAACTATGCATATCACTAACAATATCTTCTATTACATCGATACTACAACATGATCCTGAATGTGATTCTTTTTTCAATGAATCTATTAAATCAAACTCAATTATGTTTTCACAAATATCAAATGTGAGTTTTCCTTTCCTAACATCAATGACTACTCCAGCTATGGCTAAAAAGGGTCTACCAAGAATGATTGAATTTTTGGAACTTTCTTCCCTTTCAAGAACTACAAGATCTGCTGGTATGAAATACTTACCTATTTGAACTAGAACATTTTCTAAAATACCAACTGGATACTTTACCGATGAATCAGCGAGCTGCAAAGATATTGAAGTTGGTTTAAGCTCTCCCATGTCCAATTTCCTGCAAATAGATAAAGGCATTAGGCTTACACTAGCACCCAAATCACATAAGGCTCGGTTGAAAGTCTCACTCCCAATTGAACAAGGAATAAAGAAACTACCTGGATCCTTTAATATCGTTAGCAACTTATTCTGGATAATAGGACTGCACTCCTCAGTTAATGCCACAGTACCATAGTCCTCTATCTTTCTCTTATTAGATAAAATTTCTTTCAAAAATTTAGCATATGAGGGCATTTGAGATAAAGCTTCAGTTAATGGAATATTAATGTAAAGCTTTTTTAAGACATCAAAAAATTTCCCAAACTGCTTATCTAACTTGGCTTGCACAATCCTCTGGGGAAAAGGTATAGGTGGTCTATATGGTGTAGGTGAACCAGGCCTAGGAAGATCTGGTTGACATAGCTTATCACCTTTAGGTTCATCACCCTTATGAGGTGGCAAACTAGTTTGGGACTGCTCATGCACAGAAGATTTTTCCAAGTCTAATTCATTGTTATGTTCAATCTCAGGCTCTTTTTCATTATCCTCAACTCTCCCTTTAGGTTCATCTAATTGCCTCCCACTCCTAGTAATGATAGCATTACAGTACTCCCTAGGGTTAGGTTCAGGTTTGGCAAGTAATGTCCCTAGGGGTCTATAAGCTGTGCTAGCTTGTTGTGCTATCTGTGTCTCTAAAATCTTATTGTGTGCAACAACACCATCCGATCTAGTGTTGATTTGCTTAAGGCTCTCTGTAACCTCTTCATTTTGTCTTATTTTGGGCACCCATGAAATTTTCAAATATGTCCTATAAGCTAGATGTTTGGGGTTGACTCTAATTTTGTTGTCTCTGTTGGTACCCTCTATTCTCACCTTGCCCCTCAGTGTTATTATTATTTTTCTAAGACAAATTTGGGTGATTTCTCCATCCAGGGTTATAGGTACTAGAGTAGGGATCATTGTTTCTACTTTGATTATACCCCTCCCCCCCCCCCAACAACATTAACTTGCTTAGAACCCTGATCAGTAATAATTATACACTCCTTAGAATAATGCCTAGAATTTCCACAAATATCACACACAACAGAAGATGAAACTACAGTAGTTTGCATTTGAAAAGAATCTAATTTGTTGTACAAAGAATCTACCTTTTCAACTAAGGTGCGCCAGTTATCACTTTCATTCTTACCATGTGGAGGACGATACAACACTCCTGTCTCAGTAGTCCACTGGTTGTGATTTAAGGCCATCTCTTCAATCAGTGCGTAGGCATCTTCAACGGTCTTCTTCATTAGTGCTCCTCCTGTAGCAGCATCAACAGTTAGACTAGTATTATAGAGTAAACCATTATAAAAAGTTTGAATTAAAACCCAATCTTCTAATCCATGGTGAGGGCACTTCCGTTGTAACTCATTGAAAAGCTTCCATGCTTCACTAAATGATTCACCATCCCTCTAAGCAAATCCCGTGATTTGATTTCTCAATTGAATCATCTTATTGGGTGGAAAGTATTTCAGCAGGAAAGCATTTCACAATTATTCCCAAGTTGCTCGGTCCCTAAGGGAAAAAGGAAACAATCTCAGTCTAAGGGCATCATCAGATACACCATTAATTTTCATAGTATCACAAACTTCAAGAAAAAGAGATAAGTGTTGATTAGGATCTTCTAGAGGAGATCCTCCAAATTGGTTCTGCTGGATCATTGACAGGAAAGCTGGTTTAATCACAAAATTATTTGCAGCAATTGCTGGTCTAGTTATGCTGGAGCGAATTCCTTGTGTATTCGGGGCTGCATAATCTCTAAGTGTTCTCCTTACAGCCATGATTGATTCTTCTTCTCTTTCCTCTGCGAATCTAAGTTTCCTGCGCAATCTAAGAGTTTTGTTAATCTCAGGGTCTAGAGGAACTAGAGGTTTTGATCTAAGATTCATGCGCATGCACAAGTAGATAGATCAAATAACTCAACATAAGCAAAAAAAGAATAGAAAACAGTAAATAAAACAAAACCTAGTCTAGCAATACTTTCAATATCTTCAATATTGACAAAAACCAAGGCCCCCGACAATAGCGTCAAAAACTTGTTGTAGTCCGCAAGTGCACAGATACTCGAAGTAATAATTAAGATGTTGAACCACAAAGACCTCATTTGCCAAGTACCGAATAATCAATTTCTTACTAGCTAGGCAATCGAAAATGTGAAAGCAAAGTATCGGAAGCTACACGAAAATATTAGAGAGAGAAACTGGGACTAGGGTTTCATCGGCCTTAATTTCCATAACTAGATATGAATAGATGTTCATCAATCAAATTTTATTATGATAAAGACATAATTTACTTCATAAAGAAATCATCTCGCTCTTGCGCAGACAATTTACTAAGAACTAATCCTCACTCTCATGCAGGATTTATTCAATTTTAGACATAAGTAAATTATTAATAAAGAACTCAAGGATCACTCTCATACATCCGAATTCTAAGTCAATCATCTCAAGTGAAAACTACATATTTTCATACTATAATTTTCACAGGTTCTACTTTAGGTTCTCCAACAATCCGATACTTGATCTCTCATAGTATCATCATGTTTATTTCAATAACTCAATCCTAAGTTCAGATTACCAGCACGACAATATACTTCTAAAATCGAGAAATAAGAACAGACCTAATTTCTTACGATGAGATCCTAACGTTTAATTTTAGGATTCCAAGTTTTCACAAATCACTTTTCAGTCCATAATGTAAAGACACTAAATCATGTTGATAAATATGAATCTATGGAGAATTAAGGACAATCATTACATAAGTAGAATTATCACAGTAAAATTATCAAGACGAAAGTAAAATTAATCTAGTCATTAAGAAATTTAGGGGATTACTCTCCCATGTCCCAAAAGAAGGTTTAAGCTAGCATGATTGAAGAATTACAATAAAACATCATTTAGAGTGATTAGAAATTGAAAGAGAAGAGTAAAAGTTACAAAACAGGGCTGTAATGAAAATTACAGCCCATAATTTTGCTCCTGGACGTGATGAACAGTGGCAGTGCCCATGTTTTTGTTGATTTATCCCTCGATCGATCTCCTTTCACTCTGAAACTTATATAGTATGTTCTCCTCCTTCAGGCGAAGCTTCCTTTCAAATTTCGTGGTCGGAGGTGGTTTGTACGCTGAGAACTAAGGAACCCTAGGGCGGCGGCGATTCTCCGAAATTCGTCGTGAATCCTTGATAAAAATTGGTACTTTTTCTTCAAAAATCTTCCCCTTCGAATCCTGATCATTCCCGTTTTTTCGGATCTTCAATTGATGCCCTAAATCTCGAGAAATCGTCTTTTTAAGTTTCTAGCGGAAGAATCAGGCAACTAGGCTGAAAATTACGGTACCGTGAAGAACGTCACGGCACTGCCGTAATTGCTTCTGAAGTTGCTATAGGGAAACAACCTGAAATTACGACACTGTGAAAATCGTCATGGTAGTGCTGTATTCTTCTCAATTGTTTCTAAAAGTTTCTGTGTGAAATTTGCCCACAATTATAGCACCATGAAAAACATTACAACAATGCCATAATTAGATAGACATAACCATACCTACTGAAATCATCAGTAAAAGTAATGAAGTATGAATAGCCACCTCTGGCATGTTTACTAAAAGGCCCACACACATCACTGTGAATA
>JANTFE010007863.1:17123-29838 GCA_027562315.1 Costus pulverulentus
TCTTCTTATTCTTGAAATTCTTCTTATCCTTACCACCCAGAGTGGGTGCGTAAGTCTCAGAAGTAGGGGCGGATGCAGTGACTGGAATAGTATCGGCAGCCATCTCAGTAATGCACCTCTCAGCAGTGCGAGCCCTGTCTACCACTTCAGCATAAAACTCTAAGTGTGGCATAGCTACCCTTGTCCTGATGTCTTTCCTCAAACCCCGCTGAAACTTCTTGGCTCTTCTTTCCTCGGTGTTGACTAAGTGAGGAGCGTACTTCGACAACCGGGCGAATGTGGCCTCATACTGATCCACCGTCAGGTCGCCCTGCTCAAGATGAATAAACTCCACCTCGCGCTCCTCAGATAAGCTAGAGGGTAAAAACTTGGCATTGAACTTCAACATGAAGTACTGCCAATCAACAATTCTGGATTCAGTTGCTGCCAGTCTGACGACTCCCTTCCACCAGTCTTCGGCATCTCCACGCAACATGAAGACAAACAAACATAGCTTGTCTGCATCATCACAGCGCAAAACCTGAAAAATCTTTTCCAGTGCCAAAAGCCAATCCTCAGCCGCTCTGGGCCCCGGACTACCATAAAATGCAGTCGGGTTCAGGTGCTGAAACTCTTGAACCAACCGAGCATATCGTTGATGTGCACCATCACCCAAACCGTGTCCAGCCGGTTGTGCCTGTGACTGAGACTGTGTCTGCGACAGCCGCTGCAATAACTGTTGCTGAACCTCCATGTGCAGCGCCTGCTGCTGCTGCTGGATGAATGCGTTCTGTTGTTGCATCATAGCAGTCATAGCCTCCATGGCCTGCCTCAGGTCAGACTGCTGATCGCCGTTGCTACTGCAAGATCTTGGTCGCACCATTTTTTACTTTTACCTGCATCACATAACACGGTAGAATAACAACCAATATTCAATCACGGATCAGATCCTATCTTGGTTTCTAGCAATACACAAATAGAGTTTTCCTTCCCCGGAGTTTCTAATTGCTAGTAATATCCTCTGATACCATCTGCAACGTCCCTCACAATCACACCCCACACGCATACAAGTAAAAATACGGGGTTTTAAAAATTTTTACTCTTCCATTAAAACACAAGAAGAAAGCGGCATCGAAGGACATTACTACGGAACTGAAAACCGCACAGAACTGAGTAAGAACGATTACTAGGAAATAGAAATATGGAAATCCAGAAAAATCCGGCAGCAAGTATACTAATTTACTGCTGCACAGACCCACATATCCTGTAATAAAACAGATGTCCACACTACACATATGTGGAGAACACAAATTTCAGAAATATTGCAGAAACTGATCATTCAGATATCAAATACAATAAATCTCAAATCAAACATTTCAAAATAATAACAATTTCAATTCTCATGAATTCAAAACTCGTATCCAACAATTAACCCGAGACAACTATAACATATTATAATATCCTGAAAATAGGCATAAGCCCTCAGGAGATAAAACGTGTCATATAATTAAGTTAGGCACGCAGGCCTGATAGATCTTTAGAAGACAATTCTTAAAAATTATATAAAACAAAACATCCATAACACATTGAGTAGTTGTAGCAATCACTGTCTTGATGTCTCACCTGAAAATATTTAAACAACGGGGGTGAGCTAAAAAGCTCAGTGAGTAAAAGACACGAAAAGCCATCCATAGTACACATCAAAATATCATGCTTAACAGAAATAAGATACTTAACATGCACACTCATAACAAAACAAAACATAATCAAATACAGATACTTATAACAATCAAATACAGATACTTATAACAATAGGCATCACAAATGAAGTAGGATATAAGTATACCAACCCAGTCCAACTAATCACACCGCCCAACACATCTAAACTACAGATCGAAACAGAACTACAGAAATCAGAGCTGACAGATAGAAAATCAGAATTTTCAGAATCCAAACGGATAGTCTACATCAGAAACAGAAAGGCCACAGAAGGCCTGAAGACCACAGAAGGTCTGATGACCACAGAAGGTCTGACCCCACCTTTGCCAAGGACGAGACATGCATGCATATCGGAAACAGAATGGTAGAGGAGGTATCAGTGGGTGGCCCCCGTCTTGTCAAGACGTGGCACTCTGGCCTCCAATACCCAAAACAGAACAGAAATAGTGGAGGGAGAACGGAAGGTGAGACCAGCTCACATCTACCCTTCACTAGTGTCTCATGGGTCATAGTAGACTATCAGCACCATTACAGCGCCACAGAAGGAGGGTAAGGACACGGAAGAGTGCTACACTAGGGCATAATTTTTACAGAACAGATCATACTGAAACGGAGGAGTAGGACTAACCACTATTAAATTATCATATCATGCCCAAAGTATCTCACAAACAAGAAAATGACACACCCCAATATCCAGTCAACAAAATTACAATTTGCAGAAAATCAAAGCTGAACACACTTCATAAGTTTTTACCATCAACCAGAAGTAATATATGAGTGAATTCCTTAGATTTCGTACAACTATCCTTAATTCATGTCAAACCATTCTATGTTCTCACAAAGGTTATAACACATTCAAGGTTTCAGAAAATTCACAACACATATACAGAACAGAAAATTATTCACATAACAACAATTAAATAAGCCTAGAAATTATAGGAAAATATATACAGATATTCATTGCCATATTTTTCCCCAAAATTTCCAAAAACCGTGAGCCATAACATCATTGTAAAGGGCGAAAATTTCAGAATCCTTGCAGAACATACAAATTTCATGAAAATAATTTCAGTCCCCCACTACAGATAATTTTAATTGCACGCTCGTGAAGAAAAATGTCAAAAGCCCCAAAATTGGCCCGAACCCTAATTTTCGAAAATTCCTAAGTTCTTAGTTAAATTCCCAAATTTCTTTTCTCTAAAATTTCTCATCAAGAAAATAAATTTTAGAAGAACTACAGACCACAATTTAAGAGATTAAATCATACAGGATAAATTTTTCTCACAAGGGAATGTTCGTCCGGCACAGGTAAATTTTGAATTTCTCATATGCACAAATTTTACTTATAGATTTTTGGTTCATACAGCTAATCATTGCAAATAACGAATTTTAATTGAATAATAATCTACAATTTAGCGGATTAGACTCCTTAGGATCGAATTACTCACCAGAAAAATCGTCCATAGAGAAAAACGCCAAGACAGAGGATCAAGGATCACCAGTAAATTCGTCCACCACTAGTCTGCCACCACCAGCGTCAGAAATTTCAGGAGGCGCCAAGCACAGTGAGGGGCGACAACCACAAGCGGCTAGGGCAAGAAAACAAACCAAAAAGTCGTGAGGGAGAGGAGCCTCACGAAATTCCTCTTTTTCTCCCACCCCAGACGGATCCAAGATCCAATAACCCAGTTAACTTAAGTGAAAAATCGGTTTTATGGGCTCACCTGGGCTTAACCACCCTGCGCCACTCCAATAACATCAGAAATATGCGCCACCGTGGTGGAAGAAATTCCAGGAGCAAAGAATGAAGGATGAGGGTTCAAATCCCCAACCACAATGATTATTTTTGCCCTGTAGGAAAAATTCCTACACTTAGGCAAAATCCCAAAATTTTAACCAATAAAAATACATAAACAGAATTTCTAACCTTAAATCATAATTCAGAAAAAAATCGAGGGCGTTACACTTAGGTCCAGCAAAACTCCGAGGAGCTCGCCTATAGTTCCCTCGACTCCTCTTTGTACGCTCCTTTTCAGCTTTCAATCAAAACACCCGGCGAACCCCGCTTGGGCGCCGGGTCCTTTGCATGTTCATCTTGCTGCGTTGTGTCTTGGACGAGTAAGCTTGGTGGGTTACCATAGCATTGTGAAGGGCGTGCGCGTGTGCTTGCAAAATAGACATTGGCTCTGCGATCGAGGTGAGTATTTTTCGTTAGAGTTTCGATCCGTGGTTTCTTGTCACTCCGAGTGTTGCTCAAGTTACATCTCGCGCTATTCCCATCGGTTTTCTCCGCGGATTTTCACCGATCGCACACGCTTTCTCTTCCCTCGTCTCAAGACCCTCTCTTGGATTTCCGCATCATAGTTCCTGAACCGTAGAGTATTGCTTTAAGGAACCCTCCTATTCATCCGCTGCGTCAAATTTGGTATCAGAGGAGGTTGAAGCTAACTTTTGTCTAGCTTCGTCGGTCTCCCGCTGCATTTCATTCGGCTTTTCAGATTTCATTTCAGCATCCATTAGCATTTTCCCGCATCATGACCACTAGATCGGGAGCCCCGTATCAGCCACCCCCTACCCAGGTGCCCGTAATGACCGAAGAAAGTACTTCGCCTAGGGTAGAGTTGGTTGAGTCGCTGTCCACGCGTCTTGAAGCGATGGAAGCCATGTTTCAGCGCCTCATGGCGTCGGTCCATCATCTGACGGACCATGTCATGGAACTCCAAGCTAAGCCCGCTGAGGGCTAGCCCTCTGCTAGTATTCCACCTCCGTTGGCCCCGCTGCGTATGCGCGCCAATGAGTCACCCCGCTTTGACCCTTTTGCCGATGTGTCCACGTGGGTTGAGGACGCTCCTCACCCACATCGCCTTGTTCCACGTAGTCATGAGGACGACAAGGTCCGCCGGCTCACGCGCATTGACCCTCCGATTTTCAACGGTAGCCTTGACCCTTATGTCTTCCACGATTGGGCTGCTGCTGTCGATAACTATTTTGAATGGAGCGCCATGTCCGAACACCTTAAAGACAGTTACATCCGTATTTTGCTAACCGGCCCCGCTCGGTTGTATTGGACGAACGTGGGGCGCCAATTGGTGGATCAACATCTTCCCCCCATTACGCGATGGGAGGAAATGTGCTATCGGCTTAAGGAGAAGTATGTGCCCCCCACCTATAGATAGTGCCTCCTCGATTCGTACTCCGTTATCTCCCAAGGGTCTGATACCGTCGATGCGTACCACACTCATTTTGACGAGCTTGGTATCCGCTGCAACCTTAAGGAGCATCCCGCCTTCACCCTTTCTCATTTCCGCAATGGTCTTCGCGAGGAGATTCGGCGCGCGATACCCACCTACGGTCTTGACACGATCATCCTTGTCCTCCACCATGCCCATGAGGTCGAGCAGGACCTCCGCTCGCGCACCCATCGTGCTGAACCTCACCCGGCTCTCCGGCCTGCGTATGCGTCTCCGGCGCCTACCCCTCCCCCTCATCTCGAGGCACCGACATGTCCTAGGCCTGCTGGTCCCCATCGTCCCCCCCGAGATGCGCCCCGTGAGGCATCCCTTCCTCGCTTTAATTGGGAGGACAAGGGTAAGGCACCCCTTGCCGCTGTTCCTCCAGGCCCTTGCAGCCACTGCAACCAAACCGGCCACTTCAACCGGGACTGCCCCCGCCGCTCTTTGCACGTCGCACCTGAGCGACGCGACTCATGACCCCCTGTTCCTTGAGGCCCACCTACGGCCCTAGAGGTCGGCCCATAGTGTTACATCAATGATGAGTCTAGCCCATGCCATACCATGGCGGTTGTTCGCTGCACCCTTGTCCATAGCCCTCCTCCGTCCGAGGATTGGAAGCGCACGAGCATCTTTTACACTTTTATTAAGTGTAATGGGCACTCGTGCAAGATAGTGATGGACGGAGGCAGCAGCCTTAACATTGTCTCATGTACCGCAGTCACCCATTTTGGTCTCACCCTTGAGCCGCACCCTCGACCATACTCGATCGCATGGGTCGACACATCCAGCCTACCTATCACCCACCGATGCCAGGTCCCCATCTGTTTTGGTGATTACTCGGAGAGGGTATGGTGCGACGTTGCTTCCATGGACGTCGCCCATGTCCTCTTGGGACGCCCCTGGCTCTATGACCACGATATGGTCCATTACACCCGCTCAAATACCTACGTCTTCCACCATGGGGGACGTAAGATCTACTTGACCCTGGCTCCGCCTAAGGAGTTGTGGGCCTCCACGTCCAAGGGTGTCATCACACCCTTGCCTCCAGCCCCGCCTGCACCTAAGGTAGTCGCCTTGGTTCGCCCCACTTCCCTTATCCATGAGGCCCAGGAGACCAACGTGGTCTATGCCCTCATGGTCAGCGAGGTCTCTCCCCTACCCCCCACCTCCACCGGCCCCTTTGCCGGCAGAGGTCGCTGCCCTGTTGGATGAGTTAGCCGACATCTCCCCCTTGGACCTCCCAGTCTGCCTACCCTCGGATCGTGACATCCAGCATGTCATTGACCTCGTCCCCGGTGCGTCGTTGCCCAACCTGCCCCATTACCGTCTTAACCCGACCGAGCATGCGGAGCTCAAACGTCAAGTAGATGACCTTCTTGCCAAAGGTTTCATCCGTGAGAGTCTTAGCCCTTGCGCTGTGCCGGCCCTTCTCACCCCTAAGAAGGACGGGTCTTGGCGGATGTGTATTGATTGCCATGCAATCAATTGCATCACAGTTAAGTACCGGTTTCCCATCCCATGCCTTCATGACATGCTTGATCTCATCTCCGGTCCTTGCTGGTTTAGCAAGTTGGACCTTCGGAGTGGCTATCATCAAGTCTGCATCCGTGAGGGTGACGAGTGGAAGACGGCCTTTAAGATGTAGGACGGCCTCTACGAGTGGTTGGTTATGCCCTTCGGGCTTACCAACGCGCCCTCCACATTCATGCGTCTCATGAGCCAGGTCCTTCGTCCATACATGGGCAAATTTCTAGTCGTCTACTTTGACGACATTCGCACCTATAGCCGCACCCGCGCCAACCACTTAGAGCACCTGCGCTTGACTTTTGACCTCCTGCATAAGGAATGTCTGTTCCTTAACGCGAAGGAGTGTTCCTACCTCGACTCTCAGGTTCCATTTCTTGGTTTCATCATCTCGGACCAGGGCCTCATGGTTGACCCTGCGAAAATCAAGGCCATCCGTCACTGGCCGGAACCCGAGTCCATCACTGAGGTCCACAGCTTTCTTGGCCTCGCTGCCTTCTACCACCATTTCATTAAGGGATTCAACACCATTGCATCCCCTGTGACGGCTTGCACCAAGAATGAGATGGACACCTGCAGCGAGCCGTGCTTTCTCAGCCCTTAAGGACATCGTGACCTCTACACCCATCCTTTGCCTCCCTGACTTTTCTTAAGTCTTTGAGGTTGCCTGTGATGCCTCCGGTATTGGCATCGGAGGAACCCTTAACCAAGAGGGCCACCCGGTCACCTTCATCAGCGAGAAGCTGAACAATGCGTGGCAACGTTACTCTACCTACGACAAGTAGTTTTATGCCATTGTGCAGTCTCTTCGAAAGTGGCATCACTATCTCCTTCATAAAGAGTTTGTCCTCTTTAGTGACCACCAGGCCCTTTCGTTCCTCAACTCCCAGAAGAAGCTCGTCCCTCGCCATGCGAAGTGGGTTGAGTTTCTCCAGCAGTACATTTTTGTGATCACCCACAAGGCAGGGAAGGAGAACGTCGTGGCCGATGCCCTTAGTCGTGTCCGCTCGCTCCTGTGCATCCTGTCCTCGTCCATTCCAGCCATCCCTCACATCCGCGATGAGTATGCGGACTGCCCTAACTTTAGTCCGGTGCTCGCTCGCCTCCAGGTTGCCGACCCTCCAGACCTCTCGTATCGTCTCCACGACGGTTATCTTGTGTACGGTAACCAGTTGTGCGTTCCCCGGTCATCCCTCCGTGAGCATCTGCTGCTCGAGCTACACGCTGGTGGTGCCACTGGGCACCATGGCCACGACAAGACCCTCGATTTGGCCGAATATCGTTTCTTCTGGCCAACTCTTCGTAAGGACGTAGATAAGGTCATCCGACATTGCGGCACCTACCAACGTGCCAAGCCCCGCCCCGCCAACACTGGCTTGTACACCCCGCTGCCCATCCCGAGGAGTCCATGGCTCGACATTAGCATGGACTTCGTCCTTGGCCTCCCCCACACCGCCTCGCACCACGACTCCATCTTCATTGTCGTGGACCGCTTCTCCAAGATGGCACATTTTGTGCCTTGTTCTCGGACGGCCGATGCTTCCCATATTGCCCATTTGTTCGTCAAGGAGATTGTCCGGCTTCATGGTCTCCCCCTCACCATCGTGTCCGACCGCGACACCTGGTTCGTCGGTCACTTTTGGAAGTCGTTGTGGGCCCTCCTTGGGACCTCCCTCAAGTTCTCGTCAGCGTACCATCCACAAACGGACGGTCAAATTGAGGTAGTGAATAGAATTTTGGGTAACCTTCTGCGGTGCTTAGCAGGCGACTTCCCACGCTAGTGGGCTGATCACCTTCCGATCGTGAAATTCACGTATAACAGCGCATCTCACCGCTCGACAGGGTTGAGTCCTTTCCAGGTCGTCCTTGGGCACCAACCTAGGAAACCCATTGACATGCATAACGTCCCTCCTCCCCCTTCCATTGATGAGTCCGCATATACATTTGCATCTCATCTTGCAGGTTTACACGATGAAATTAGCCATCGGGTTTTCTTGAGCAACACCCGGTACGTGGCTGAGGCCAACATGCATCGTAGGACATGACATTTTGAGATTGGTGAGCATGTCATGGTGCGTCTCCACCCTGAGCGCTTGACATCGCGAGCCAATTGGAAATTGCATGCACGCTGCGCCGGTCCCTACATGGTCCTACAGCGACTTGGCTCCAATGCCTACGTCCTTGACCTTCCAGCGGATTCCCACACCAGTCCTATCTTCAACGTCGCCGACCTCCTGCCCTATAATGCGCCCCTCCACACCGGCGCCCCTTCCTCCGACGACTCTCCACTCTATTCTCCAGAGGAGAATTCTCCTCCCCCCCCCCCCCCCCCCCCCCCCCCCCCCCCCCCCCCGGATACTTGATGGAGTCATAGACGCCTATGGGGAATGCCACATCCCCCAGGAAGATGATTGGGGAGACTCCCTAATAATTGATGAAGACGGCCCCCAAATTTCAGCTATAGAAGCCCTCTACCACCCTGAAGACGGCCAGGCCGTGACGGCAAACACGGCCGTGACACGGTCGAAGACAGACGCGAACACCAGCACGGTCTGCAACACGGCCGTAGCACCCGCTGTGTCAGGCTCAGCGGATTTCGGCCCCAACGAACACGGCCATGATAGAAAACACGGCCAGGCCATGATGAAGAATATGGCTCGTAATACCGGTTACGGCCCCGCCGTGAAATTGGCGCATCATTCTATGGATTTCGGCTCCAACTAACACAGCCGTGATGGAGAACACGGCAAGGCCGTGATGAAGAATACGGCCCATAATACCGGTTATGGCCCCGCCGTGAAATCAGCGCAACCTTATGTGGATTTCGGCCCTAGCGAACACGACCGTGACGCGGAACACGGCCAGGCCATGACAAGCTCGCATTTCCCCAACACGGCCATGCCACCAGCCGTGTTCACCTTAGCGCAGAAATCAGATGCCGAACACGACCGTGAAGATGAACATAGCCAAGCCGTGTTCAGCCCTAGAAAGCCAAAGATTGTGGTTTTCCACCCCGTTCGACGTTCTCAGCGGTCCTCGCACCCTCCAGACCGTTTTGTGGGAGTGATGAGCCCTTTGACAGCCACGACATGCCCCATCTGCTCCGGCAATGTGACTTCTCCTGTTTCCGTGACATCCCTTCATCCGCATCCCCCGCTACCCCTCACTCGGGGGCCACTTCGAGACTCGACCACCGACCGTGACCAGCCCACTGACCGCTACAACAACCAGGTTGTCAACTCAACGCACGAGACCGCCAACAATGTCCAAAATCAGCCCACCATCAGCAAGTTCTGCTGCTTCGTGGCAACTTGCTCGGAGATGGTGTAGCGCCACGTGGGTCCGGACAGCGACCACGTGGATGACTCTTTCACTCGACGCCTCACACCCCTCGCATGAAGGAATCGCCTAGGGAATAGTTGCTAGTTTGTTTTACTTTTTAGTAGTTAGGGGGCATCTTGACCCTACTTTAGTTTGTTTTAGGTGGTTGGCTTCTCCAACTACCTCACATGTTTTGCTTGTGACCCTCTCTCCCCCCTCTTGATCCATAACAGAGGGGCTGAAGGGCTGTGTGTTTCTTAGTTATTGTTGTAGTTTGCGCCTTCCCTTGCAAGGCCTTAGGTCCAGCAAAACTCTGAGGAGCTCGCATAGAGTTCCCTTGACTCCTCTTTGTATGCTCCTTTTCAGCTTTCAATCAAAACACCTGGCGAACCCCGCTTGGGTGCCGGGTCCTTTGCATGTTCATCTTGCTGCGTTGTGTCTTGGATGAGTAAGCTTGGTGGATTACCATAGCATTGTTAAGGGCGTGCGCATGTGCTTGCAAAACAAACATTGGCTCCGCAATCGAGGTGAGTATTTTCCGTTATAGTTTCAATCTGTGGTTTCTTGTCGCTCCAAGTGTTGCTCAAGTTACATCTCGTGCTATTCCCATCGGTTTTCTCCGTGGATTTTCACCGATTGCAAACGCTTTCTCTTCCCTCGTCTCAAGACCCTCTCCCGGATTTCCGCATCATAGTTCCCCCACCGTAGAGTATTGCTTTAAGGAACCCTCCTTTTCATCCGCTGTGTCAACAGTTCAGCAAATTTCTAGAGGTATTAAAAAATTTATATATTAACATTCCTTTTACTAACGCTTTATCATAGATGCCGATGTATGCGGAGTTCTTAAAGGATATTATTTCCAATAAGCGCAAAATGGAGGAACACGACATGGCACTATGGCACTTGTAGAGGGGTGTAACACACCAATACAGAAAAAGATCTCTTAGAAATTGAAGGATCTCAGAAGCTTCTTAATTTTTTGTCAAATCAGTGACATGTCCTTTGAAGGAGCATTGTGTGACTTGGGCAAAAGCATGAGCTTGATGCCCTTGTCTATTTGCAAAAATATTGACATAAGGTACATGATGCCGTCAATCATTTCGCTTGAACTTGCTGACCGTTTTGTTTGATGTCCTCTAGGGATATTAGAGGACATCCTTATCTGATGCAGGGGCATCTTCGGGGTTTACTTATGCTTGTCTTTACTCTCATGTTCGTACTTTAGAATAGGAATAGCCTAGGATTTTATTTTCTTTAAGCATGTTTTATTTCCTAGATGATGTAGTAGGTTGTTCTTTAGCCTAGGGTTTATTGCACCTGTAATTCACTACAAGGCACCAACTCCTTCCCAAAACTAAAGTTTAGCCCTCCATCTAGCTCCTCAATGATCTAATCAAGATCCACCATCCATCAAGGAAATAGTCAAGATTAGCCCTCCATCAAAGCTTTTCCAAGAGAAGACAATCTCCACTATACATAAAAGTTTCACCCATCTTAGCGCCACCCTCTGATGCAGGAGCATTTTCGCATGATATTAAACTTAATTTTGACTTGGTCAAATTTTGCATGATTATTTTAAACCATGATTGAACCTAGACTTAGTCAACATTTATGTCTAAATTTTGACTTTGATTGGAATGCAATTTTAAATTTTAATGAGGCACTAATTCTTATTGTTTTGATTGCAATATAATCAAATATGAGGCCAAGCCAATTAGATGCACACATCAAGCCTAGTCCAAGCTCAAGTTCAAGTCAATGATGAAGCCCAACTTTTGGCAAGCCTAGTCAATGTTAAGAAGATCAGCTTGCGTGAGGTAGCTTGCGTAAGGAAGGATAGAAGAACTGCAGTTTTCGTATGGATGCATGGATGCAGTTGCCCGTTGCAGCAAGCGTATGGCAGAGGAAGAGCAGCTGCCCGTTGCAGCTGGCGTTTGCAGAAGACAAAGGACAGCAACGGCTAGGAGGAGCTCCATCACACCAACGGCTAAGAGGAGTTCCATTTTCCTCCTTTAAATCTCTCGTCTTCTGTGTAATCGAAGTTGTTGAAGTTGAAATCAATGGAAATAGTTTTCCTCCGTCTATCGGATGTCTCCTTCTCCCCTCTCTTCCTCTAGGTGCCGAGCACCTCTCCTCTCCCTTTTCTCCAGCTGAACGCCACTCTTCTCAACCTCTTCCTCGTTTAAACAAGCTTCCGCCGCTGTCACAAAACTCCCCTGCTCCCCGCCGAATCCAGCCTTGAACTTCCCATTCACCTCACTGCCAGCAACGATCCAAGCGACGGATCGTCCTCAAATTTCAACCACGCCTTCTACAGTTCTAGTCGAACCCACAACCGGAGGGATCACCCCATCCGACGTCTGGATCGCCGGAATCGGAAGATTTCCGGTGACGCCTCAGCTCACGCCCCTGCTTCCGCCCTTCACCACTGTTCGCCGTCGATCTCCTCCGATCAGTCACCGATCGATCCCAAACTCCGGCCACCCGTTCGCCTTGGCCAGTAGAACTTCCAATTGTAGCAGGTCGGGAGACTTTGCCGTCTCCGATGATCTCCGGCTGCCCCTATTCCGCCCGCGCGCATCCCCTATTCTTCTGAACAAGCGCGTCTCCCCCTTCCAGCACCGTCCTCCTCCGACCAACCACCGTCCGCGCCCAAACTCCGGCCATCCCTTGGCCTTCATCATCACGACCTACAGTCGTAACAAGTTTTGCGTTTGTGCCCTCTACGACGAACGGCGACCACAAACGTCAACCCTACTCCACGCGCGCACGTCCCCTGTTCTTACAGAACAGTCGCGTCTCCACCTCCGCCAGAACGCCAACGCCTTTGTGCTCTCTCTAGCATTCCAGCCTCGCCTACAATCTCTTGGTCGTCGTCCAAACCACAAGCAACACAGTCCGCATCGCCTCCTCTCTACCAGACGAAGGACGAATTCAAG
>JANTFE010007875.1:0-10371 GCA_027562315.1 Costus pulverulentus
GTTGATCATATGGCATGCAAAAGATCATCAAACCCTTGCTTCCACTTGCAAAATTTTATTTGCGCCATGCTTAGGGTTTTCGCCCCCCTCACGAAAGGGGTTTCTTCATGCACCAATAAGGTGGGGCGCCCCGAGTGGATATCATGCTTCCAATAAGGAAGGGGCAAATCCTACTATTGGTCATCCATGTTTCTACATGACTTATGACATGCCCAACGATAGTCATTTTGATCTCCCAATTACGGAGAGACGTAAGACTGTATTAAAGCATACCCATCATCAAATCTAGACATGAATACCTCAAGTCTAAGGATCAATGCAAACCTCTTGCATGTGAGATTGACTTGTTGACTAGACAAGTCAATCCTCACAGTGGATCACTCCAGTGCATCCAATGCACCTGTATGTCTATGTTACTGTGCCCCGCACCTAACCAGCCCATACACCAGTCTCACATGTACCAAAGCTGTCTCATATCTGCTAAGGTACCTTGACTGGGGATAGCTTGTGAGAATGGATCCAATCCAAACTCCTGGGACATTATCTATGCAATTCAATACATTAACGCAGGTAAAGCAATCTGCATAATAACGACCATGCCTTTATTGTTTATATCAATTTCAATAATTCTTTCAAAGTACATTCAAACAGCGCCTAACCATGTCCATACATTGGTCTGCAGGGCATATACACTAACAGTGACATGCCCAATGACAACCGTTATTACCTCCCAACTATGGCAAGGTGTTAGGTTGTATCAAAGCATATCCCTAACCACATAGAATGGCCAATGACCTCAAGTCAAGGGATCAATGCATCTCCTATTACTTGTGAGGATAACTCGAGACACCAAGTCAATGCCTCACAGCGGGTCGGTCCAGTATATCTACCACTGATATACCCATATACCTGCGTTAGCACCTCGTGCCTAACCAACCCATATACTAGTCTTAAGTCTTACAAGTACCATAGCTGTCCCATATCCACTAAGGTACATTGACTAGGGACAATAGTTTGAGCACAGATCCAATCTGTCTCCAGGGACATTATCATATAAGTACATATTCGCAGATGTAAACAAATAATGATAACGACAATACCAGTATGATATAAATATCAATGTTAAGTAGTACAAGTAACGGACCAGAATTAGGTCCTTAGGGCATATACATCAACAGAAAACGCCTAAAATATTGCCTTTTTGCCTGAAAAATATGAAAAACCAAAATAGAAGTAGACTTTCCAATATTTGATGGATTTATCATAAAAACAAGTAAAAATATCCTTGATTTAGCATGAAAAGGTATCTAAAATGATGCAAAATATACTACATATTTTTGTGTCGTCAATTATCTCTTTAGCATATTATTTGTATAGTTATTTCTTTCATATTCGACTTGCCTAGCTAGTGAGAAAATATCTATTTGGTACTTAACAATAAGGTCTCTGTGGTTCGATATCTAAGGGGTCAAAAGGTGTTACATGTTAAAATGTAATATGACCTTTATTAAATTCACCTTAAATTAATAAGGCTTATTGTTTAATGGGATTCGGCTTCCAATGTGCGCAAGCGCTTATTGTTAAATACCCCTAAAATTAGAGAACCTTTGATTAAGAGATCTATACTATGAAATGAAATACAAGATTAAACAATTTTATTCATGAATATTATGAAAGTACATGACTTGTCATGAGAGCAAAGAGTGTTTGTCAAATATTTTGTCTTACAACGGCTTATTAGATCTTTGAACTTGGGAATATCCAACCTTGGCAACACGATATCATATTGAGGAGATATGCCCCGATGATAAACATCGACGTACGTACCTCGCAAACAATATTCCATTGTAATGCATTAAAGTATTGGATATTTGGATGTGGAAGATCATCTGGCCTTGCAGCTTGTTGGATGTTTTGACTTGGACAATTATCCGGCCTTGCGGCGTATTGGATAATTTGATTTGGGAAATTATCCGGTCTTCCGACTTGTTGGATAATTTGATTTGGAAAATTATCCGGTCTTACGGCGTATCGGATAATTTAATTTGAATCCAGTCTTGCGACTTATTGGATATTTAAATTGGAGGAAATTATCTAGCCTCGCGGCATGTTGGATAATTTTGAATTTGAGAATATTATCCGGTCTTGCGACTTGTTGGATGTTTGATTTTGGGAAAATTACGCAACCTCGCGGCGTGTTGGATAATTTAATTTTGAAAATTACCTGGCCTTACGGCGTGTTGGATAATTTAATTTGGAAAATTATTCGGTCTTGCGACTTGTTGGATAATTTAATTTGGAAAATTATCCGGTCTTGCGATTTGTTGGATAATTTGATTTTGGAAAATTATCCGGCCTTGCGGCGTGTTGGATAACTTGATTTGGGAAATTACCCAGCCTTGCGGCGTGTTGGGTAATTTAATTTTAAAAATACTTCAGCCTTAACAAACACAATGTTATATTGAGGAGTTACGTCCCAACGGTATCCGTATTATGTTCAATTAGAATTTTGGAGTCAACTTTGATCGGAGGCGACTCGAGTCAGGTTTGAGTGATTGGCAAGATGATACTATGTTGATTTTATTGATATCATGTTATTCTATATCATGCATTTTATTCTATTTTCGCTCTCTCTCATTTACATTTTTTATTTCCATCGTAGAAGAGTAAGTTTACTCTTCCATGCACGATTTCCTGCATCTGATGAGAAACTTGCGAAGCTCGTGAGGAGGAGAAATGGCGCCGGTGAATGGGATCCATCGGGGAAAGGGGAATAGGAAGCTGGCTTTCCCGGTGAGGATGCTGGCGACTTTGGCGTTGGAGAAGAGTCTGTAGGGAATTGGCGGAACCGTGTGATGGAAGGGATAGATATCCGCCTGCAGCTGGTAGCGGCGGCGGCGTCGACTTGTTGCAACGTTGTTCCAGGCGACGACAAATATCAGTAGTGGCGTTATTCAGGGCTGCAAGAGGCGATGATCTTTATTGGGGGATGACGGGAATCAATGAAGTCCCGATGCTGGCGACGGCTGGCTAGAGGAGCGATGTCGTGATGATTTGTTCGGCGTCTATGGGCTGCCCCCCGAAGTTTGTTGGTGATGTAGTGGAAGGGGGAAAACGTTCATCCGCGGCAAGGTTCACTGAGTAGCCAATCAAGCGTTGCGTGGGCGGCGAAAGGAGCAGGAGGTAAAGAGGTGATGGAGTCGCCGGGCAGACCCATTGAAGGAACGGGGATGAGGGAGGCTGGCTTTCCTGGTGAAAATGTCAACGAGTATCGGCGATGTCCTGGTGTTTGCTGGAAGCAGCAGAGGCGGCGATCGCCGTCAGCTTATTACAACGCCATTCCGGGTGACGAAAGTCAAAGAAAAAGCAATGACGACAAGAGGCGGTTGGCGGTTATATGAGCCATGAGGTGCGAGGCGTCGCTCATTCGCAGTGAAGAACATGCAGATTTAACGGCTCATCGATGGCGTCAATGTTCACTGAGAAGTTGGTCTGGGGCAAATTTACTGGTGGTGTAGACAATTTGCTGCAGAGAATGTTGGCGACTGCTAATGGGATGGTGGCTGGCGATTCGAAGACTTTGTAGTAATCATAGCGTTCGAATGGCGACGGAGACGGCAGCGGTCTCTGAGGTTGCCATGGGCAGCGGCGGCATAAAAAGAATTTTAAGGCTGAGATTTGGGCTGGGACAGGGTGAGATCTTCCATGAATTGAAGCTTCAACCAAGGTTTCATGATGCGGCACTTCACTGGCTAAATTGTAAGTCGGTGGGTGAAATCCTCTTTCATCTTTATTTGTTTTCCCCCTTCCTTTTTTTTAATTTGTTTCCTCTTATCACGTGACATTCGGTTTAGGGTTCAACTCCGATACTATGCTCTGCTGCCTGAATCAGAAGTCGGTGACATTGTAGTGAAGGTTTTTTTTTATTATTATTATTTTTTTTATTACGTGCCATGGAGCATTACGCATTTGGTTCTTCTGCAGTATTTTGACGAAGAATATCCATCATCCTTCTGGTGGCGAACAAGTACGAATCTCGTGGCTTGATCCCATTGATTTTATCGTCTCTTCGCATCTTGGCATGTTCTTTTTGCTTCAGTGGTGTAGTAGCAGGGAACTCAACAAGTATGTATTCTTGTTCTTCGATCGTCTTCATCAGTGCTTTTTGGAGAACAATTTTTACTTACATCTTTTCATGAATTCTTCCAGTTCCGATTTTTTGTTCTTCAGTTCTTCATATGATTAACTGCTATCTTGGCAATTTTGTTTTCAGTAGTCCACGAGATTGAGAAAATTCCAGCAGCTTCTTCTTTTTTTGTGTCACCTCATTAATCTGCTCTCTCCCTCTCTTTTTTTTTATGTGATACCTCCGCTTTTATTTCTATTGGCACTTCCCAATCTCTCGTATCATTCTCTTCTTACTTATTCCTCGTTCTCCTGCATTTTTTATCATTCTCTTCTTCTTCTTCCTCACTTCTTTTATTCACACCTCTCTTTTTCTTAATTAAATTTCAAATTTTAAGTACCAGGGGTGAACATGATGCAAATAGCGCACCATGGTTACTACAAAATAAATTGACAACATCAAAATAAAATTCCTAATTACTCGTGGACATGATGCAAGTAGCGCATCATAGTTACTACAAAATAAATTGACAGCATCGAAATAAAATTCCTAATTACTCAGGGACATGAAGCAAGCAGCGCATCATGGTTCCTACAACATAAAGTAAAATACTCCCTTTTCTTTTACCTTTCTTTCTTCAGTCGAGCAGTGTTACAGCGTAGCAGCAGCCTATCGGTATCGCTCTATGTTTCTCTCATCTTTTTTTACCTCTCGACAGTCCCTTTTATAAGCTTTTGAGCGCCAGAGCCAGTTTTTTTTATTTCCTTCTTTTTTGCGCTTCCTTTTTTTGAAAAATTTATTGGCTTCCGTCGATGTTCTCTTTCCTTGTAGATTCTTTTAATTTCCTGCCTCTTTTCTTTGTATTTCCTGCCTCTTTCGCATAACTTTAAATGTCATCCTCGATTTTATTTCTGCTAGCTTTGATTTCATTTTTACTAGGTCAACTATTATTTCCTCTCCAACTGTCAATGCTTTAATTTTTCGTGCTTGTTTCCATTGATTTTTATTTTAGTCAGATTATCTTAAATGTCTTGCTGCTTTTGATTTTTCTCTTCGATTTTATTTCCTATGCATCACATATTCTCAACATTTCTGGATTCGCAAGAGATATATCTTCTTTATAGTCAAAATCAATTTTGACTCTCAAGGGTAATTAGCTCAATCCTCAATAAAATGTTGCATTTATAATGTAAACCCAAATACTGATTTGGTAGTGTTTTAAAATTTCTGCGCCTAATAATTAATTAATTAGGCTGACCCGTTGCGCGGCACTTTTAGTCAAGCTTTCTTGCATTTGATCTGGAAATTCTGATTTCATCACTTTTTATTTCTGCTCTTGGTGGACTCATCGCATAATTCATGAATTTATTATTGCTCCTTGTTTCACAGTACCATAATTTCTTGATTGAGGAGGCTTATTTTTTACACAGAATTCAACCAGCATCTCCGTCCACAGCATAATCTTTCTGCGATTCCCATATTATTATCTTTCTCAGTATCAATTGCTATTTAGAATGGGCTTCTGGAATCCAATTGTGAACCATAATTTTAGAAATTGATTGTATCATGTCCTGTTGGCTGCATCTCTAAAATCTGAATCATCCAGCAAAAATCTGATAGCCCCTGAACATGGCACTTAATTATTTCATTCAACAATTATTTTTTTAATAATTTACTTTATTGGAGGAACATCAATGATATACACTTATTGACACCCAAAGCATCATTTTTTATATAGTGGCCTGATCAATGAGAATATAGAGAACCATTGCTGCAGGTTCAACCCAATTCAAAATATAGTGATTATAGATGGTTCAACAAATGCCCCCCTAACGGATTTTGTATAAGTCACAAGCGCGTACAAATCCGTCGGAAAATATTTTTGCACATTGATTTTTATCAATTTTTAGATATACTTCATCTTCTAAACTTTGTTTAAAGCATAACAATAATCTTGTGATCTCTTTAGCTAGGTAATGTCAAAGCTCTCAAAAAAAAAATGTGTCTCGTAACTTCAGAGCTGCATGAGAAAGACAATGGTATGGCAATTACCGAAGCAAAAGGAAAGGATCGGTTCGAATTGATTCATAAGTCTCATGTTAAATTAGCTTCTCTAGATAAGCTACAAGAAAAACACGGGATGTCTGCCTCAAGGCTGATGATGAAGTTGAGAGGGCAAAAGCTTGTGCTTGCATAAATTATCAAAATATTGTTGACTCACTGTACTTGAATACCATGTCTCTGATGTTAAGACTTATATTTATGGATCCTTGTCTGAGTCTTCTATTGGTAATTTCTTTTGTAGAACTTTGATATGAGTTTCACTTTTTCTCTCCTTTTGTTATTGCTGGTTTGAGAAGCATTGACTGTGAGTCTACAAGTTTCTTGTGAACACAAATAATTGATGTGGCTCCTCCTTCTTCCTTTTTTTTAAAGGCCAGCTGTTATGATTCGCATGGTATCATATTTGAGTTGTCAGTTATGTTGTTCAACAGGTTTGCGCATGTGCTATTGAGGAGGGTGGGCGGGTCTTCTATGTTATAAACTTGATTGATGATATTGTGGCCACTAGATTTTGCCAACATTTTATCAAGTCATCAAAGACTTTATTGTTTGTCCTAGATTTTGATATCATCAGGCTTGCTTAAGTAACAATGCCCCTGCGTGATTTTGCATTTATAGTGACATCTTTGTCTTCCTTGGGCATCATACATCACTTTTCCAAAAGGCTTTGTTGCTTGAGAGTTTTAGGTTTTCCATGATGAGATAGAATAAAATTGTAAGATCTGACATTTCTTGTTTGTATGCTTCAATAACTTTCAAAGGGAGGAATCCACTATATTGATGATAATTTGAGATGTGTGCAAAGGTTGCTAATATTTGGCACTTGAGTTGCACCGTCCTTCATTAAAGACCAAATGTGGTTTTGCTTCAAACTCCCTTAGCAATACGAAGGGCTTTGAGAGTTGAACGTACATTGTCACTATGATAGAGAGAGTTATGATGGGTGACCGAGCTTGTTGAGGATTAAATATTCAAAATGGGTGAATGGGCCTTTGGGCCAAACATTCAAAATGGGTAAATGGCAACTTGACAAAATATTCAGATTTGAGTGAACAGGCCTGTAGAGGGCCGAATGTTCAGAATATGGGCGAATGGAGCGATTGGGCAAAATATTCAACTTTGAGTGAACAGGCCTGTAGAGGGCCGAATGTTCAAAATATGGGTGAATGGGCCATTGGGCCAAATGTTCAAAATTGAATGAACGGGTCGTGAAACCAGACGTTCGAAGCTGGGATGATTAGGATTTGGTGAACGAGTCATTGGGCCAAACGTTCAGAATTTGAAGTGAACGGGTCGTAGGACCAAACGTTAGAATTTGGAGTGAATGGGTCGTGGGATCAAACGTTCGAATTTGAGGTGAACGGGTCGTGGGACCAAACGTTTGAATTTGGAGTGAACGGATCATGGGACCAAACATTCAGAATTTGGTGAACGAGCCGTTGGGCAAAACGTTCAAGATTTGAGTGAATGGGTTGGGGGACCAAGCATTCGAGATTTGGGTGAATGAGTCGTGGGACAAAGCATTCGAGATTTGGATGAACGAGTCGCGGGACCAAACGTTCAGAATTTTGGTGAACGAGCCATTGGGCCAAATGTTCAGAATTTGGGTGAATGAGCCTTTGTGGTTTATGGAATTTGGAGTTTGAGGTTTGACATATATCGAGTCTTTACGGCTTGTCAACATTTGAAATTTGAGCAAATATCATGTCTTCATGACTTATGAATATTTGAATTTCAATCTTGGCGTGTAGTTATGTCTTTGCACACACGGTGTCGGATTGAGGATCTACGCCCCGATAACATGTATCGACGTACGCATCTCCCAAACAATACTACACCATAATGCACTGAAATTCTACATTTGACATCGTCGAATATTTGTAGTAGTTTCCCTTGAGGAGCAGCAGGACTCCAAAATTTGAGTTTTGAATAGCAGAATGCTCATCTCGGATCTTAGGTATATGATTTCACATGAACTTCAAGGAGAGGTGATCTTCTTCCTTTTGGTAAGAATTTCTTCATGCCCCCTGTGTTACTAAGAAGCTTGCATTTGATTTATCTTTGATCCATCAAGTCTCTTGATGACATGATGAGGTAGTGTCTGAGTGACGAGGCAAGAAACGGACAATCAATACAGAGTGCAAGCCAAAATGCCCCCCTTATTTAAGGCTGCATGATTCATTGTCTCTTCTTTTTGTTGAAAAGATATCTTAATATTCCATTCGTTCGAGAAGCTTTCAATTTTTTTGGTAAATTGAGAGCTTTAAACAACCTTGATGTTTTTTTTAATCATACTGTCAATTGACAGAAATCAATTTTCGCTCTTGTTAGGAGCTTACAATTTTTAGCAAACTGCCAGCTATGAACGGACTTGATGTCTGGATCCTATTGCCGTTTGACTAGGATCGATCGCTCGTTGTAGGAGCTTATAGTTTTTAGCAAACTGCCAGCTATGAACGGACTTGATGTTTGGATCCTATTGCCGTTTGACTAGGATCGATCGCTCGTTTTAGGAGGATACAGTTTTTAGTAAATTGCCAGCTATAAACGGATTTGACATTTTCGATCCTACTGCCGTTTGATTAGGATCAATTTGGTTGCTCGTATGAGGAGCATACAGTTTTTAGCAAATTGCCAGCTATGAACAGACTTGACATTTTTGATCCTAATGCCATTTGATTAGGATCAATTTGGTTGCTCATGTAAGGAGCATACAGTTTTTAGCAAACTGCGAGCTATGAACGGACTTGACATTTTCGATCCTACTGCCGTTTGATTAGGATCAATTTGGTTGCTCGTGTAAGGAGCGTATAGTTTTTAGCAAACTGCCAGCTATAAATGGACTTGACATTTTTGATCCTAATGCCGTTTGATTAGGATCAATTTGGTTGCTCGTGTATGGAGCATACAGTTTTTAGCAAACTGCCTCCTATGAACGGACTTGACATTTTCGATCCTACTGCCATTTGATTAGGATCAATTTGGTTGCTCGTATAAGGAGCATACAGTTTTTAGCAAACTGCCAGCTATAAACGGACTTGACATTTTTGATCCTACTGCCGTTTGATTAGTATCAATTTGATTGCTCGTTCGGGGTGTCATTTAATACTTGCTTTGACAGAGTTATTTTGCCCGACTTGTATTGTCTCTCCACCCAGTCCTTGAACACATAGCAGTCTTCTATCGTGTGCCCCAGTATACGATGGTAAGGACAAAAGTTAGGATCATCGGTCTTGCCAACCTCTTCAGGGCGTTTTGACTTTGGAAGTTTCAAACCATTTTTTAGAGCATCTTTAAAAATTTTCATTGTCTTCTCTCTCTTGAAAGAGTAAGCTTTATTTTTTCTCTCTTCGAGGGTCATCAGATTGCCTTGAATATTTTCACCAAGTGTTGGTGCCTTTTCATTTCGAGGTTCGCTTGTGTTGTGAACCTCAGCCCTTCTGCCCCTATTAGCGACACTTGTGTAAACGGTCTTGGAGTCATTTCTCTTGAATTTTGTATCTGAGAAGGTATGAGGGTTTGTCCGTTCTAGTTTTGCCACTTGGGTGATTAGTTCTTGAAATGTAGAAATATTATTTCCACAAAGAAATGGGGCCATCCAGTTGTCGATGTTGCGGACCAACAGCTCCACCGCCTCATCTTGCTCTATTGATCGTTCACATTTAATCCTCAAATTCCTCCATCGCATAATATAATTAAGGACGGGTTCTTCCTTTTTTCTCCTTGTGTTCGCCAGGTCTGCAATTGTAATTTTGTCGCTTACTGAAGCGAATTTTATTCGGAAGACCTCCTCCATATCAGCCCAAGTTTTTATGACTTCGTTCTCTAAGGAGTAATACCATTAGAAGGCTACTCCTAAGAGGCTTTGTGGATATTGCCGAAGCAATAAAGCATCGTTTCCTCCCATATTCCCACATGTTGCGACAAAGTGGGCCAGATGTTGATCGGCGTTCCCTATCCCATTGAACATTTTGAAATGTCGCACGATGTATCCTTTAGGATAAGGTATGTTGTCGTACACAGAAGGATAAGGTCACCCTCGCCTCTTCTTTGGAGCAACTTTGCCCCCTTCAAAATGTTGGGGTATGCCCTTAAGGCTAATGTTTGAGGCCTTGGGATTGTATAAGTATCATGTAATAAACTCTTATGTTTATAAAAGGCATGGTTGTTATTCAGGTTGT
>JANTFE010007904.1:0-10079 GCA_027562315.1 Costus pulverulentus
AGCTAACTGAATAACAACCATGCCTTTATAAACTTAAGAGTTTATTACATGATACAGATACATTCCCACAGGCCTCAAACATTAGCCTTAAGGGCATACCCCAACAGACTAAAAGTGTATGGCCATACCCAGGTGAAGACCTGATTTAGTCATAACCATGTGATTGGATGAAAACAAATGATGACACACTTGTCCAATCAGATATCAGTTCGGCAAAGGGACTATAATGTATCTGTACCTAGTCGCGATGATGGGGATGTCGATGTCGATATCCATTCTGATGACTTGGGTAGCAGTGATGCACTGCTAGGTGCCACTCACTGCTTGTGATGACCTTAGGTCAGCACTGCCAACGCCAGAGGAACCTACAGGGTCGCACACCAAGATACTTGAGTTCTCATATTGATCGGGAACCCTTATGATCGAGTTATTGGATAACTTGGATCTATTTTGGAGATTTCATCACCGCCAATGGGCCTGATGAGATGAAAGAGAGTTATTGGAGCCAAACTTTATTTTTGGCAGGTTGACCCAAAATTGACCAAGACTGGTCACATTTGGATTAGGGTTGCATTGGATTGGATCCAATGGCTTAATCAACCCATGCAATGAAGTTTGGGCTTGTTCATTACCCAATGAGGCCCAATAACAAGTGGTCATGAAGAAGTAATGGGCTAAAAGGGTATAATGGGGAGAAGTCTCACCCCATTGGTGCCTAGGGGCATAATGGGGTGAGGGAGGCGCCTTTTGCTTCATTTGGAAGCTTTATGCGCCTAGCCCTTGTGCCTTTGATGGAATGCTTGCCTCTAAGGCAAGTCTTGGGGCTGATATGGCTTGAGAGCTTCTAAGGAAACTCTTGGGGCGCATATGGATTAGTGGGAGAGGTTTATGGTAAAGTCTTGGAGACTTTCCTTACCTCAAACCCTAATTGTCAACCCCTTCATCCAAGCTACACACTTGTCATGATCTGCGCCCATCCCAAACCACCTCTTGCTCTATAAAAGAGACCCCTTGTCGCCCCCTCTTGAGACACTTATTTCTCTTGTTGGCGTGAGCAAGTAAGGGGGCGAGAGCAAGGAGGTGGCGTAAGTTCTTCTCTTCCTCTTGAAGCCGCAAGTCCTCTTCTTCTTCTCCATCTCTTCTTGACGTGAAGAGCGCTTGGACTTGGAGGCGTCTTTTCCTCTTCCTACTCTTCCATTGGCGCAACCTCTCTTGAAGGTGGCGCAAGGCTTGAAGAAGGAGGAACAAAGGCTTGGATCTTCTTCCCGAGGCTAGCACTGGGTGAGAAAGAAGAGAGCTCGAGGCATCCGTGTGTGTGAGACTGTAGAGGGCGAACGCTTGGGTGCCTACCTCGACATCAACTCCACACTTGCTCTAGGTACTTACTATCACATAGTGTCGACTCCCTTGCTTGACGATCTTCACTAGTTTTTTGGGACTGGCTTGTTTCGGGGATATTCTTCCGCTGTGCAATGTAATATGTAATGTCCATCTCTGAAAAATTATAAAACTTCCCCGGGGTTTCCCAACAGGAACGCGGGGCCATGTGAAGAGCAAGGATCCCATCTCACTTTGGAAATTTTGCGGTTTCTCGGATTGACATGAGAGGGTTGTCGATCTGATACAATAGTGAGAAATAATCATTTATTTCAAGTCCTGATTAAATGATTGAAAATGTAGTACAAATCTGCATGTCTTCTGTTGTAGATCATGTCTACGAATAATAGTAGATTAAAACTATGATCTGTCCTTTGGGAGAACGAGTTGGACTAGTGTCGAACTTTGAGGGGTGACCCCAAGCTCAAACGTTGTAAAAGGCAACACCAGAAAGAGGTGAAGAGAAGGATTTCTCCTTCGTCTTCAGGCTCAAGCATTTACGTGGTTGAAGTCAACCTGTCTACTTCAAATATATGGGTAATTGATACCGCATGTGGAGCACATATTTGTACAAGTATACAAGGGCACAAATGAAGTAGGACAATGTGACTAGGAGACATTGACCTTCGGGTTGGTAACGACGCACAAGTTGTTACTGTGACTATAGGAGACTACACTCTCTCGCTGCCGTCGAGACTTCAACTATAGCTTAACCATTGTTACTATGTGCCGTTGATGACACCAAAATATATAGTAATTTTTGTGCCATTTCATGGGTATTTTTGTGTCATATTTATGCTCTTTTGCTTGTTTTTAAGCTTTATTTGTCAAATATTACGGAATCTACACCTTTCCTCATTTTTGATGATTTTCAGGTAAAAAGAGCCATATTTTGATGGATTTTGAAAGATTTGAGCACACCAATGGATTCCAGATGCCGAGACGAAGCCGCCCGTCAATTTTCATGCAAATCGGAGTAAGTTTGAAAAATACACCCCGGGTTTAATTTATATTATGGCTTGTAATTTTCTGCCCAGATTACACCCCATATTTTCTGCCCAGAAATTACGGTAGTGCCGTAATATTTTTTATGGTACTGTATTTTCGACCCAGAATTCATAGAAAACTTTGCAGAAATTACGGCAATGCTGTAATGAAAAACACAGCCGTAATTCTATTCCTGGCACACGATTTTTCTAGAGTTTTTGAAGCCTGAATTTTGCGCGGACGATTTCTCGAGCTATAGACCACCAAATTGAGATCTGAAAGAAGCTATGAACTTGCCTTAACAAGGAGAAGACAAAGGGAGTGAAAGCCCTAATTTCTATCCACTATCGAGAGAGTAATCAATAGAGGCATCCTTAGGTTTTGGCCTCGCACCGAGAGGCGTAGAGGCCACATCAGGCCGCAATTTTCACAAGGAAGCTTTGCCTGGAGGAGGAGATGATACTCCAGAAGTTTCTGAGCGAAAGGAGAACGATCGGAGGATAAATCAACGAAAGAAGAAGCGCCTGCACTGTTCACGACCAAAATTATGGCTGTAATTTCTATTACAGCCGTGCTGTAAAGTTGATTTTCCCTTCTTTTCAATTTTTGATCATTCTAAACTATGATTTATTGTAATTCTTCCTCCATGCTATCTTAAACATCATTTGGGACATGGGGTGTAATCCCCTTGATTTTTTATGACTAGATAATTATTATTTCGTTAGTTAAATTTTGTTATGATAATTCTACTTATCTAATGATTGCCTATAATTCTCCATAGTTTTCTTATTATCATGCATGTTTTAGAGTTTTCGCAATATGGACTGAAAGGTGATTTGCTTGAGAACTTGGAACCCTAAAAGTGAATTTAGGAACCCACCGTAAGAAATTTGGTTAGTTCTTATTTCTTGATTTTAGAAGAATAATTGCCATGTTTGATAATTTGAATCTAGGATTAAGTTATTTTGTTAAACGTGAAGATCTTGTGCGAAGGTGAGGATCGGAGCGTTGGAGAACCATAAGTAGAACCTGTGTTGAGACTCGGATGCACGAAAGTGATCCTTGAGATTCCACTTGAGATAATCAACTTAGGATTCAGATGCACGAAAGTGATCCTTGAGTTCTTTGATTAATGATTTACTTATTTTCAGCTTGGGATAGATCTTGCGTGCAAGCGAGGATCGGTCCCTGCATGATTGTCTGCACGAAAGTGAGATATTCCTTTTATGAAGTAAATTATATCTTTACCATGATAAAATTAGACTGACGACCTTTTATTTATATCTAGTCATTGAAATTAAGGTAGATGAAACCCTAGTCCCAGTTTCTCTCTGATTTCATGTTTTTTCTATCATTTACTTGTAGTATAATCGAGTGCTTAGCTAGTGAGAATACAATTATTTGGTACGTAACAATAAGGTCTCTGTGGTTCGATATCTTTTTATTACTTTGAAGTATCCGTGCACTTGCGGACTACAACGGTCATCGATCACTAAGAACATTATATCCATTCCCGCCCTAGCAAGGAAAGGATTTAGCTTTGCTGTCTACTTCAAACACCTATTCTTTTTCATCGGCAAACGTGTTCTATGGGACCGGTACACTGTGCAATGGGCTGTATGCCTTGGACATGCAAAGCTCTGTGTGCAACGTAAATCCTAAGAGGATCAAGCTAGGTGGTTATACAACACTTACCTTTGGCTCTGCATCCAACAATTCCATGTAAATGGGTTCTTGGATTCAGATTCCTTCGAGGAGTTTGAAGTGTACGAGCCATGTTGGTTGGGCAAAATGACAAAAAAATGCCATTCACCAAGCAAGGTGAAAGGGCCACAGGTTTGTTGGATCTCATACATAGTGATGTATGTGGACCATTCAATAAACAAGTCAGAGGTGGGTATGTCTACTTCATAACACTTATTGATGACTTTAGTAGATATGATTATGTCTACCGCATGAGACATAAGTCTAAATCCTTGGAGAAATTCAAGGAGTTCAAGACTGAAGTGGAAAACCAGCGTGGATGATCCATTAAGGTTATTCGGTCTGATCGAGGCGAAGAGTATTTCAGCCATGAGTTTATAAACTATCTCAGAGAGTGTGGGATTATCTCACAGCTCACACCTCCAGGGACACCCCAATGGAATGGAGTGTCTGAGAGGAGGAATCAAACTCTGCGTGACATGGTTCGGTGCATGATGAGTCACACAACTCTACCTCCGTATTTCTGGGGTTTTGCATTGCTTACAGTGATCTAGACACTGAATAACATTCTATCAAAGAGTGTTCCTAAGACCCCACACGAGTTGTGGACTGGGAGACGCTCGACACTAGCATTTATGTGGATTTGGGGATGTGAGGCTTATATCAAACGTCAGATTCTAGCAAACTAGAACCCAGGTCAGATAAGTGTGTGTTTATAGGATATCCTAGATAGACCAAAGGATATTACTTCTTTAATCCAACCGAGAATAAAGTTTTTATTGCTCGGACTACTGTATTTCTTGAGAAAGATTTTCTCATGAAAGACACCAGTGGGAGAAGTTTTGACTTGGATGAGGTCTAAGGTCAACCACAAGACACAGCAGCTGATTCGGAACCTGAGCCACCTATACAAGTTGTGGCCTAACCTATGACTCAGACACAGGCTCCACGTAGGTTTGAGAGGGTACGTCATGTACCTGATAGGTATGGGTCGCTGCTGACTCAACACGACGACATTCTCATTGTTGAGGATGAACCTAAGACTTATGAGGAAGCAGTCGCTGGTCTAGATTCCAAGACATGGCTGGAGGCCATGAGGTCCGAGATGGATTCCATGTCTGCAAACCAGGTTTGGGACTTAGTTGAGCCGCCTAATGGAGTAAAACCTATAGGGTGTAAATGGGTCTTCAAGAAGAAGACAGACATGGATGGCAACGTAGTTACCTTCAAAGGTAGACTAGTTGCCAAAGGTTTCAAGCAAGTCCATGGGGTAGACTATGATGAAACTTTTTTGCCAGTTTCCATGTTCAAATCTATTCAGATCATGCTTACTTTAGCGGCCTATTATGACTATAAGATCTGGCAAATGGACATGAAAATAGCTTTCCTTAACAAAAACCTGTCAGAGGATGTGTTTATAACACAGCCTGAGGGGTTCGTTCACCTAGCCGATGCTCATAAAGTATGCAAGCTAAAAAGATCCATTTATGGATTGAAACAAGCCTCTTGAAATTGGAATATTCGTTTTGACGAAGCTATGAGAGATTATGGCTTCCTCAAGAATGAAGACGATGCCTGTGTGTACAAGAAAATCAGTGGGAGCTTGGTCATATTTTTGGTCTTACATCTTGACGACATACTGCTAATCAAAAATGACATCCCTACCCTTCATTCTATGAAGACGTGGTTGGGGAAGTGTTTCGAGATAAAATACTTCGGGGAGGCCACCTACATTCTGGGCATGAGGATTTACCGGGATAGATCCAAAAAGCTCCTTACCCTGAGTCAGAGCATGTACATAGACAAAGTGCTGGAATGGTTTCACTTGGAGCAGTCCAAGAAAGGTTACCTTCCCATGAGGCATGACATTACTCTTTCTAAGAGTCAATGTCCCTCTAAATAGGTTGAGAAAGAGGAGATGAATTGAGTCCCTTATGCTTCTGCAGTGGGATCCCTCATATATGCTATGTTATGTACCAGACTAGACGTGGCTTATGTAGTGAGCATAACCAGTAGATAACAGTCTAACCCCAATATCCAGCATTGGATAGCCGTGAAGAATATCTTGAAGTATCTGAGGAAGACAAAAGATTTATTCTTAGTCGATCGTGGACAAGAAGATCTGTGTATTCAGGGATATACTTATGCTTCTTTCCAATCAGATCTAGATGACTTCAAATTGCCGTCCGGCTATGTGTTCTTGCTGAATGGAGGTGCTATTTGCTGGAAGAGCTTCAAGCAATCCATGGTGGTAGACTCTATAACAGAAGCAGAGTATGTTGCAGCTTCTGAGGCAGCTAAAGAAGCAGTTTGGATCAAGAAGTTCATCTCTGAACTTCAAGTGGTTCCTAGCGCTGCCGATCCCATTGAGCTCCTTTGTGATAATAGAGGTGCAATCGCATAGGCCAAGGGACTAAGATCACATTAAGGATGCAAACACATACTCAAGAAATTTCACCTGATCCGGGAGATCATCAACACAGGTGATGTAAAGATATGCAGAGTTGACACAGACAACAATCAAGTAGACCCACTGACTAAAGCTTTGGTGTAGCAGAAGCATGATGGTCAAACTTAAGACATGGGGTTAAGGTATCTCAACGATAAGGTCTGAGTGCAAGTGGGAGATTGTTAGTGTTATGCCCTGAGACCTATATTTTGGTCTTAACTTTTGTACTATATACATTGATATTTATAGATATCCTGGCATTGTCGTTGTCATGGTTTATTATACATCTGTGCATATGTATATTTACATGATGTTGTCCCTCGAGATATTACTATCTTAGTTTGCTATGTCCTGAGTTGAGTACCATAGTGGATAGGGGGCAGCTATGGTGTGGGTGAGACTTGTTTATGCGCTGGTTAGCACGGGTTACTTAACACAGACATAAGGGTATATCAAAGGATATATACTGGACTAACCAACCATGAGAGTTCTTTTCGGTGTCTCAAGAAAAATCTCAAAGTGATAGAGTTGTGTCTGTCCTTTGACTTAAGGGAGATTATATCTTCGTGTTGTATGGGATATACTTTGATACAACCTAACGCCTTGCCATAACAAGGAGGTCATAACGGTTGTCATTGGGTATATCTTGAGCAATACGAGAGGTATGTCTTGCCGATAGAGGATTTGCCCCTTCCCTATGGGGAAGCTTGATGTCCATGGGCCCCTAATTGGTTCATGACTATGACACATCCCATAAGTGCACGGTAATGTCGAAGTAATATAAAAGATTGTCAAACCCATAGGGAGCAAGGTTAAGTACCAGAAGGTTTAAGTCTCAATAGCTAACTGATTCAAAATGGGGTTTTTGCAAGCAGTAAGCGTGAATGAGAAATCAAACACAATGAAGAGGAGGTTATCTATATGAGAGAGATTGGGACTTCGGTATCTACCACACTAACGAATCTAACTACATTAAAAGTTATCTATTACAAGAGTTCGTAATATTGCATAAGTAATCCTCCTAAAAGTACAAGATGCCCCCACTCAGTCAGTACACCCTAGTGCTTATCCAGAACAATCTCCTACTCTCATAGTGGATCATTCTAGATAAACCCAATGAGTTCGATGGACGATTATGTTATCCTCGAGCGAAATCTAAGCACTCTCGTGTCAAAGATTCACAAGTTTTACCTAAGGAATCCGCCAACACGATCCTCCTCTCAGTCAGGATCGCGTCGACTACCACATGATACTATGTGGCCAAGGCAATATCATGAAATAACTGCACCAACGTAAAATATACACATACAAACTTCAAAGTAACAGAACAAGTTAAGATTGCATGAAAGAATTCATTAGTGGGCTTCAACCAAGTCCCGAAAAAAGGTTTTACGCTATACTAGTCATGAAAGCTCACATAAATCTCTCTAAAATATCAGGAAAATTGCTACAAAACATTTTGTAGAGGAAGGAGAGGATGAACCGAACAAAATCCCCAAAAATTGTGAAGATCTGATGCTCCAATCTCTCGAAATCGCCTCAAAAATGCTGAGTTGCCTCTTCCGTTTGCCCTAGCCATTTTGTGCACTGATTGCTCAATAATTTGGCAACAATAATGAGAGCTTTTGTATTCTTTGGATTTCCCTCTCTCTTAGCTTTCTAAAACATATATTCTTGCCTTTTTTGGATTTTTCAACGGCTCGAAATCAAAGAAAAATCGAGTGAAGGTCGGACTGCAGAGTCACGATCATGGGTGAACCCCATCGGGTTCACCTAGCTGTGAAGTCTACTGTATAGTTCTTTCATGTAAGAATCACTGGTGAACCCCGCCGGGTTCACCTGGCCGTGAAGTCTCCTGTACGTTTCTGCACAAGCCTCCTCCGAGAGAATCATGGGTGAACACCAAAAGCACAAGCAAGCTGTGATGTGTTCTGCGATTTTCTAGACAACCCGTGAAAGCACCAGTGAACCCCGCCGGGTTCACCTAGCCGTATTTTTCAAAGTAGCTTGGATCGGGTCCAAATTTGACGTGCGGCTTCGTCTTCTCGTACATGCGCAGGAATCTTAGATCGGGTCCTCTAATTCCCTTAGACCCTGAAATTAACAGAACTCTTAGACTGAATAGGAGACTCAGATTTGAAGAAAGGTAGGAAGAAACAATGATCATGACAGATAGAAGATTACTTAGGGACTATGCAGCTCCTAATCCACAGGAGATACATTCTAGCATTGCTAGACCAGCGATAGAGGCTAATAACTTTGAAATCAAGTCTGCTTTCCTATCCATGATTCAGTAGAATCAATTTGGAGGATCCCCACTCGAAGATCCTAATCAACATCTTGTTTTATTTCTTGAATTATGTGATACGATTAAAATCAATGGTGTTTCTAATGATGCATTGAAACTCAGATTGTTTCCTTTTTCACTCAGGGATCGCGTACGTTCCTAGCTTCAAACTCTACCTACTGGAACAATCACTACATAGGAACTCTCTAATGCTTTCTTGACAAAGTATTTGCCACCCAGCAAGATGATCCACTTAAGGAACCAGATCACTAGCTTTGCAAAGCAAGATGGAAATCTTTGAGCGAGGCATGGGAGCGTTTCAACGAGTTACTACGGAAGTGTCCTCACCATGGCCTTGAAAAATGTGTTTTAATACATACTTTTTATAATGGTTTACTTTATAATACCTGTCTGACTATTGATGCCACTGTAGGAGGAGCCTTTATGAGCAAGACTATTGAAGATGCTTTCACATTACTTGAGGAGATGGCTTTGAATCACAACCAATGGACCTCTAAGAGAGCAGTGATATATCGTCCACCACATGGTAAGAATGAAAATGATAACTGGCGTGCCTTAGCTGAAAAAGTGGATTCTTTGAGAAACAGATTTGATTCTTTTCAAATGCAATCTGTTGTAGTTTTATCCTCTGCTATATGTGATATTTGTGGTAATCATGGACATTATACTGAGGAGTGTAAGGTGTGAAGAGTCCCCTTCAAGGGGGAGCGCAAGCGGATAAACCCCTTTCAAGAGGGGGGCCGAAAACCCTATCTAAGGGGGCGCATGCATTTTGCTAGGGTTTCAAGAATTCAATCGCTTATGTGCTCATATGATCAACTATGATATTTCATTAGATCAAGAAAAGGATCATACCAATGCCATAGATTAGATGTCGGCTTGGAAGCAAAGTTCAAAGAAAGCTTCTCCAAAGGAATCGCACACAAGAAGAAGAAGGCCTACACCTTGAACGTCCCTTGTGCTAGCAAGGCTCCAAAGTATCCCTTGTCGCGTGAAGGAGATTGAGAGAGGACTTCTTGTTGCCGAATCTACTACTCCTTTGCGTGAAGAACACCCAAAGCGCAAGAGGAAGAGGCTAGAGTGGCGTTCAAAGCATGGAAGCGTTTTCCTCTAGCAAAACGCCTTCCAAAAATGGTAAGTGTTAACTGTTGGGGTATGCCCTTAAGGCTAATGTTTGAGGCCTTTGGGATTGTAATAGTATCATGTAATAAACTCTTATGTTTATAAAAGGCATGGTTATTATTCAGGTTGTTA
>JANTFE010007904.1:10179-20910 GCA_027562315.1 Costus pulverulentus
TTGAGCATATATCATGCTAATGATCCCTAAAACCCCTATTTCCGCTGCGATGTAACACATGCGCCATTAGGGTTTTCTCGCTCCCCCTCGAAGGGGACCCCTGCATAGTCATAGAACCATAGAGGAGCTCCATGGATATCATACTTCCCTTAGGAAGGGGCAAATCCTTTGTCTGTACATTGATCTTCATATGTGGTTTGTGACATACTCAAAGATAGCCTTTATGACCTCCCAACTACGGCGAGGTGTTAGGTTTCATCAAAGCATGTCTCTAACCATATAGAAGAGTCAATGACCTCAAATCTAAGGATCAATGCATCTTCTATCACTTATGTGGGTAACTCATGACACTAAGCCATTGCCTCACAGCGGGTCAATCCAGCATATCACCACTGATACACCCATATGTTTGCATTAGCACCTCATGCCTAACCAACCCATATACTAGTCTCACAAGTACTAGAGTTGTCCCATATCCACTCAGGTACATTGACTGGGGACAATCATTTGAGCACAGATCCAATCTGTCTCCAGGGACATTATCATGTAAGTACATAATTGCAGATGTAGACAAACAACGATAATGACAATGCTAGAATGATATATATATCAAAGTCAAGTAGTACAAAAGTTGACCAAATATAGGTCTCAGGGCATATACACCAATAATCTCCCACTTGCACTTAGACCTAGAGGTTGAGGATTCTCAAACCCATATCCCTGGCATGACCATCATGCTTCTGCTGTACTAAAGCCTTGGTCAGTGGATCTGTTAGATTGTTCTCTGTATCAACTCTGCTAATCTTGACATCACCTCGATCAATAATTTCTCTGATCAAGTGAAATGTCATGAGTATGTGTTTGGACCTTTGATGAGACCGTGGTTCCTTTGCCTGTGCAATGGCTCCATTATTGTCACAATAGAGCTCAATGGGATCCACAGTAGTTGGAACCACTTGAAGATCAGATATGAACTTCCTTATCCAAACAGCTTCTTTGGTTGCCTCAGAAGCAGCAACATACTCGGCCTCTATTAGAATCAGCTATGGTGGACTGCTTGAAGCTTTTCCAGCAAACAACGCCTCCATTTAATTTGTACACATAGTCGGCCCGCGATCTAAAGTCGTCAGGGTCATACTGGAATGACGCATTAGTGTAGCCCTGAACACTGAGCTCTTCCTGTCCCCTGTAGACCAAAAACAGATCCTTAGTTCTACTTAGATACTTAAGGATGTTCTTTACAGCTACCCAGTGCTGCAGACCTGGATTGGATTGGTATTCGCTAGTTATGCTCATATCATAAGCCACATCTCGTCTAGTACACAACATTGCATACATGATCGATCCGACTGCCTAAGCATGGGGAACTCGACTCATTTCATCCCCCTCAACCTGTGTGGTAGGACACTAACTCTTTGAGAGAGTAAGGCCTTGTCTTATTAGTAGGTATCCTCTTTTGGATTGCTCCATATAGAACCTTTCCAAGACCATATCAATATAGGTACTCTGACTAAGGGCGAGGAGCCTCTTGGATCTATCTCGGTAGATCTTCACGCCTAAGATATAGGCGGCCTCCCCTAAGTCTTTCATTTTGAAACACTTCCCCAACCATGTCATCATAGACTAAAGACTAGGGATGTCGATTCCAATGAGCAGTATGTCATCGACATACAAGACCAGAAAAGTCACTAAGCTCCCACTGAATTTTCTGTATACACAAGCGTCATCTTCACTTTTGATAAAGTCATAATCTCTCACAGCTTCATCAAATCGAAGATTCCAACTTTGAGATGCTTGCTTCAATCCATAAATGGATTTCTTTAGCCTGCAGACCTTATGGGCTTCTGCAGGATGGATGAAGCCATCAGGTTGTGTCATATACACATCCTCTGTCAGCTTCCCATTAAGGAACGTTGTCTTAACATCCATCTACCATATCTCATAATCATGATATGCATCTATAGCAAACAGAATCCGAATGGATTTAATCATGGCAACTGGCGAAAAGGTTTTATCATAGTCCACTCCGTGGACTTGTCTGAATCCTTTAGCCACTAATCTACCTTTGTAGGTAACTATGTTGCCATCCATGTCAGTCTTCCTTTCGAAGACTCATTTGCACCCTATGGGTTTTACCCCATCAGGCAGCTCAACCAAATCCCAGACTTGGTTAGTTGACATGGAATCCATCTTAGACCGCATGGCCTTAAGCCATCTCTCGTAGTCCGGTCCATTGACCGCCTCATCATAAGTCCTGGGCTCATCTTCAATGATGAAGATCCCATCGTGTTGGGTCGGCAGCGACCCATACCTCTCAGGTGCATGATGAATCCTCTCAGACCTACGTCGAACCTATGTCTGAGCCTCAGGTTGCTCGGGAACCAGTGCAGGTGGCTCAGGTTCCATCTCTTTGTCTTGTGGTTGCACTTGGACCTCGTCCAAGTCAAACTTGCTCCCACTGATTTCTTTCATGAGAAATTCTTTCTCTAAAAAGACAGCACCCCGAGCAACAAAAACCTTGTTCTTGGTGTAAACATAGAAGTAGTATCCTTTAGTTTCCTTAGGATACCCCACAAAGACACATTTATCAGATCTAGGTTCTAGCTGTTGGGAAACCCCGGGGATATTTTTAAAAAATTTCAAAGAAAGCACAGTGGAAGAATAACCCAGAAACAGGCCAGTCCCAAAAACCCAGTGAAGATCGTCATGTGAGGGAGTCGACACGATGAGATGAGAAGGTACCTTGAAGCAATTTGAGACGATGTCGATGTAGGCACCCAAGTGTGCACCCTCTGCTGTCTCACACACACGGATGCTTCGAGTCTTCTTCTTCCACACCCCGTGCTAGCCTCAGGAAGAAGATCCACGCCAAGGGAGTAGTTCTTGAACACTTGCGCCAATCACCAAGGAGGGGAAGCGCCAAGGGAAGAAGAGGAAGAAGATCTCTTTAGTCTTGATGGAAGAAGAGGAGAAAATCTCTAAGAACCCCAAGCTTTCACCCCTCCAGTTGTCTCCACGCCTCCAAGAGGAATTAGTGCCATGAGAGGGGCGGGCTAGGGTCTCTTTTATAGAGATCATGTGTGGCTTGGAGAAGAATTAGGAGAGCATGATTTTAGGAATTAATTAATTAAATCCTAATCCAATTAGGACTCTAATTAATTTAAATAAAATTAGCCCTATTAAATCTCCACAAAAATAGGACTTTAATTAATTAATTAATTAGCCCCTGTTGTATCTTAAATGATTAATTCAAAATCAACTTTAATTAATCACATGATATTAATTAAGGCATCGGCGCTAACCCTAGTCTAACTAGGGTTAAATATATGCTTACCTTTTCTTTTCCTTAAGCCCAAATAACTTATCAGTAAACCCAACTATATAATGGGCCTAGCCCAAGGTCCATTATGCATGTTAATCAACCCATTGGATCTAATCCAATTTAAACCAAGGTCAAACAAGGTTAACCATGGTTAATTTGGTCAATATGCCAAAAATGGAAGTTAGAGTTAAACATCAGTTGCCCTTGGTCTTAGTGCAAGTGGGAGATTGTTGGTGTATATGCCCTGAAGACCAATGTATGGACATGGTCAGGCATTGTTTAAATGTACTTTGATAGAATTATTATTCTCTTTAAAGGCATGGTCGTTATTATGCAGACTTCTCTACCTGCGTTGATGTATTGAGTTGCATAAATAATGTCCCAGGAGTTTGGATTGGATCCATTCTCATAAGCTATCCCCAGACAAGGTACCATAGCAGATATGGGACAACTTTGGTACATGTGAGACTGGTGTATGGGCTGGTTAGGTGCGGGGCATAGTAACGCAGACATACAAGTGCATTCGATGCACTGGAGTGATCCACCGTGAGGATTGACTTGTCTAGTCAACAAGTCAATCTCACATGAAAGAGGTTTGCATTGATCCTTAAACTTTGGTATTCATGTCTAGATTTGTTGATGGGTATGCTTTGATACAATCTTACGTCTCTCCGTAATTGGGAGACCAAAACAACTGTCATTGAGCATGTCATAAGTCATGTAGAGACATGGATGACCAATAGTAGGATTTGCCCCTTCCTTATTGGAAGCATGATATCCACTCGGGGGGCGCCCCATCTTATTGGTGCATAACAGGAATGTGTGGCCACACTAGTTGAGTCATGACCAATGCATTAGATTGATAAACTTGAGACTAATCCAATGGCAGGATATCAATTTAGGCAAAGGGATCTATAATGCAATGGGAATCCTCGTTGCTTGTTAGGGAGTTGTTGCCATAATGACTTAAGTCCTATGACATGGGTAGTAGTGATGTCTTGCTAGATACCCTCACTACTTATGATGTTTACATCATTGCCATCGTCATAAGGATCCTACGAGGTCACACGCAATAGACTCTTGACGTTGCTTTAATCAGAAGCCTTATGATCAAGTTATTGGATAACTTGGATCCATTTGGAAGATTTCATCAGCGCCAATGGGCCTGATGAGTTGGAAGAAGGTCATTGGAGCCAAACTTCATTTTTGGCAGGTTGACCCAAAATTGACCTAGATTGGTCACATTTGGATTAGGGTTATATTGGATTGGATCTAATGACTTAATCAACCCATACCATGAAGTTTGGGCTAGCTCATTAATCCAATTAGGCCCAATAACTAGTTGTCAAGAAGAGGTATAAGCAAATAAGGGTATAATGGGGAAGAGTTTCACCCCATTGGCGCCAAGGGCATAATGGGGTGAAGTGGGCGCATGTTGCTTCATAAGGAAGCATTAGGCGCCTTCCCCTTTGTCCTTGGATGGAAACCTTGCCTCTATGGCAAGGGTTGGGGCTGATATGGCTTGAAAGCTCTTTTGGAAAGAGCTTCGGTGCATATGACAAGTAGGGTGAGATTTATGGTAAAGTCTTGGAGACTTTCCTTACCTCATAAACCCTACATGCACTCAAACCCTTACCCTAGCCGAATACATCTTGCTTGTTGCGCCTAGCCCTTCTCCTTGGATGGAAAGAATGCCTCTAAGGCATGTCTTGGGCTGATATAGCTATTGGGCAAATAAGGATAGGTTGAATGAGGTTTATGGTAAAGTCTTGGAGGCATTCCTTACCACAAACCCCTCTCATCCTAGCTACCCATTTGGCATGATCTTGGCCTTCCCTAAACTGCCTCTTGGCTTATAAAAGGGACCCTAGCTGCCCCCTCTCAATGGTTCGATTCCTTGGAGGCGTGAACATACATAGAGAGGTGTGAGCAAGGGCAAAGGGCGACAACATCAAGGTGGCGCAACCCTTCTTCCTACTAGTGGCCGCAAGTCTTCTCCTTCATCTCCTCTTGGCGTGACTTAGAGAAGGACTTGGTGGCGCCACTTCCTCTTACTCTTCCTAAGGGCCAAAACTCTTCTTCTCCCTCTTCTCTTGGAGTGAAAAGGATAACGAGTTGGCGGCTACTTCCTTGCACTTGGCGCAACTTCCATGAAGGTGGCGCAAGAGAAGTGAAGGAACCCTAAGGCTTGATTCTCTTCCCGAGGCTAGCACCAAGCATGGAAGGGAGCAACGATCAAGGAGTCGACGCGTGGAAACTTGTAGAGGGCGAACACATGGGCGCCTTCAACATGGCTTCGGCAACTAAACAAGCAAAAGAGGTACATTTCTAACACATCCTTGTGTCTTCTCTCTCGCATGGATCCTTGGGACCGGAATATGTTTCGGGTATAATGATTCTTCCGCTGCGTCCTGGGACTACAAAATTTTAAATTACACCCGGTATTCCCTAACATATAGTCCCTTTGCCAAACTGATATTCGATTGGACAAGTGTGTCACCACTTGTTTTAACTCAATCACATGGTTATGACTAAATCAGGTTCTCACCTGGGTATGGTCATACACTTTCAGTCATAGAACCATAAGGGGCCCTGTGGAAATCAAGCTTCTCTCAGGAAGGGGCAAATCCTCTATCTGTCAATTGATCTTATCATATGGGTCATGACATACTCAATGACGAAATGTTAGGTTGTATCAAAGTGATGACACCAAAATATATAGTATATTTGTATCATTTTCTATACTTTTTCATGCTAAATTGAACATCTTTTGCTTATTTTCATGCTGAATTTATCAAATATTGCAAAGTCTACTTCTATTTTAGTTTTTCATGATTTTCAGGTAAAAAGGCACTATTTTGAGGCATTTTCAAGCAAAATCAAATACATGGAAGAGTTATCATCATCAAGAGGAGATCACCCGATAAATTTCACCCAAAATGGAGCAACTCACCAAAATACAGTAGTGCCGTAATCTATTTTACGGTACCGTATTTTCGTACGCTATCGTAAAATCAAGAGCACTGCCGTAATTTGGTGGATTTTTGGAACTGAAGATTTTTTGATTTTATAGCACTGCCGTAATGAATTACACAGACCATATTTTCCAGACACTTCAGACCAGAGAACGCAAGCGATTTTATGGCACTGCCGTGAAATATTACATTACCGTATTTTGGAGCGCATTCAGAACAGAATACATTGCTAAAATTATGGCACAGCCATAAACTATTTTATGGTACCATATTTTGAGCAATTTGTGACCAGAAAGTTGCCCAGAAAATACGGCACTACCGTAATATATTTTACGGTACCGTAATTACACTCAAAAACGCGATTTTTATGGGTCTGATTCTTGCGCGGGCCATAACTTTTGATCTAGAGCTCCAAATTGAGATCTGAAAGTTGATGCGGACTCACCTTTAAGAGGAGAAGACGCACCAAAAGGAAGAACTTTTATCACGTATTGAGAGAGCAATCATTAGAGAGGCGTCTAGGGTTTGGCCTAACGCCGAGAGGCATAGAGGGCACCTTAGGCTGTGATTTTCGCACAGAAGCTTCGCTTGGGGACAAGGAAGACACACCAGACGTTTCAGAGCAAAAGGAGTCTGATCAGAAGAGGAATCAATGAAAGAAGTGTCGCTTGCACTATTCATAGCGAGTTCCTTGCAAATTACGGCTGTGTTTAATTTCACAGCCGTGTTGTAAAGTTTATTTCTTCCTTCTCTTCAATTTCTAATACTTTAAAACTATGGTTGATTATATTTCTCTCTCCATGCTTGCTTAGACATATTGTGGGACATGGAGTGTAATCCCCTTGATTTTTAATTATTAGATAATCTTTTCTTTTGTCATGATAATTCTACTTTGATAATTTTACCTATGCGATTATTGTTCTAAGTTTCTCCTTATTTTACTTTTTGTCATCATGAATAGAGTTCTTGCATTAAGGACCGAAAGGTGACATGCTTGAGAACTGGAACCCTAAAATTGATTAATAGGAACTCACTGTAAGAAATTAGGTTAAGTTCTTATTTCATTATTTTAGATGACTAATTGCCTTGATGATGATTATGAACCTAGGATTAAGTTAGTGTGTCAAACGTGGAGATTTTGCACGAAAGTGAGGATCGGAACGTTGGAGAACCATAGGTATAACTTGTGTTGAGTCTCGGATGCATGAAAGTGATCCTTGAGATTCTGCTTGAGACAATCAACCTAGAATTCAGATGCACAAAAGTGATCTTGAGTTCTTTGATTGATGATTTACTTATCATCAGCTTGGGATAAATCTTGCGTCTCCTTATGAAGTAAATTAAGTCTTAATCAAATTAGAATTTGATTGATGAACATCCTTATATATCTAGTCATGAAAATGAAGGTGGATGAAACCCTAGTCCCAATTTATCTCTCTAATTATCTTCCGTATTCTTTCTATTGCTTACTTGCATCATATTCGGTTTACTTAGCTAGCGAGAATACAACTATTCGGTACTTAACAATAAGGTCTCTGTGGTTCGATATTTTTATTACTTCGAAGTATCCGTGCACTTATGGAATCCTATCACAAAGCATGTCTCTAACCACATAGAAGAGTCAATGACCTCAAGTCTAGGGATTAACACATCTCCTGTCACTTGTGAGGATAACTCATGACACCAAGTCATTGCCTCACAGCGGGTCGATCCAGTATATCTACCACTGATATACCCATATGTTTGTGTTAGCGTTTCGTACCTAACCATCCCATATACCAGTCTCTCATGTACCATAGTTGTCCCATATCTACTAAGGTACTTGACTTGGACAAAAAGTTTGAGCACAGATCCAATCTATCTCCAGGGACATTATCACATAAGTACACATTCGCAGATGTAAATAAATGATGATAACGACAATGGCAGAATGATATATAAATGTTAAGTAGTACAATAATGGACCAATATTAGGTCCTAGGGCATATACACCAACAATCTCCCACTTGCACTAAGACCTAGAGGCTGAGGAATCTCAACCCCATATCTCTAGTGTGACCATCATGCTTCTACTGTGCCAAAGCCTTGGTCAATGGGTCTGCCAGATTGTTCTCTGTGTCAATTCTGTTAATCTTAACATCACCTTGATCAATGATCTCTCTGATCAGGTGAAATCTCTTGAGTATGTGTTTGGACCTTTGATGAGACTGTGGTTCCTTTGCCTGTGCAGTCGCCCCAGTGTTGTCACAATAGAGCTCAATGAGATCCATAGTAGTTGGAACCACATGATGATCAGAAACAAACTTCCTTATCAAAACAGCTTCTTTGGCTGCCTCAGAAGCGATGACATACTCAGCCTCGGTCGTAGAATCTGCTATGGTGGATTGCTTGAAGCTTTTCCAGCAAACAGCTCCTCCATTCAATTTGAACACATAGCCGGCCTATGATCTAAAGTCGTCTGGGTCTGACTGGAATGATGCATCTATGTAGCCCTGAACACTAAGCTCTTCCTGTCCTCTATAGACCAATAATAGATCTTTAGTTCTTCTCAGATTCTTCAGGATGTTCTTTACAGCCACCTAGTGCTGTAGACCTGTATTGGATTGGTATCGGCTGGTTATGCTCATAGCATAAGCCACGTCTGGTCTAGTACATAACATTGCATACATGATCGAGCCTACTGCCAAAGCATAGGGCACTCGACTCATGTCATCCCTCTCAGCCTGTGTGGTGGTATACTGGCTCTTCGAGAGAGTAACGTCATGTCTCACTAGAAGATATCCTTTCTTGGATTGCTCCAAGTTAAACCTCTCCAGGACCTTATCAATGTAGGTACTTTGACTAAGGGCCAAAAGCCTCTTGGATCTATCCTGGTAGATCCTTACGCCTAAAATATAGGCGGCCTCCCCTAAGTCCATCATCTTGAAACACCTCCCTAACCATGTCTTTACAGAGTTAAGACTAGGGATGTCGTTTCCGATCAGTAGTATGTCATCGACATATAAGACCAGAAAAATCACCAAGCTCCCACAGAATTTTCTGTACACATAGACATCATCTTCACTTTTGATAAAGCCATAGTCTCTCACAGCTTCATAAAATTGAAGATTCCAACTTCGAGATGCTTGCTTTAATCCATAAATGGATTTCTTTAGCCTACAGACCTTTTTGGCATCTGTAGGATAGATGAAGCCATCAGGTTGTGTCATGTACACATCCTCATTCAGTTTCCCATTAAGGAACGCTGTCTTAACATCCATCTGCCATATCTCATAGTCATGATATGCAGCTATAGCAAGCAGAATCCGAATGGACTTGATCATGGCAACTGGCGAAAAAATTTCATTATAGTCCACCCCGTGGACCTGTTTGAATCCTTTAACCACAAGTCTTCCTTTATAGCTAACTATATTGTCATCCATGTCAGTCTTCCTCTTGAAGACCCATTTACACCCTATGGGTTTTACCCCATCAGGTAGCTCAACCAAATCCCATACTTGGTTAGCTGACATGGAATCTATCTCGCATCGCATGGCCTCAAGCCATCTCTCGGAGTCTGGTCCACTGACCGCCTCATCATAGGTCCTGGGTTCATCCTCAATGATGAAGATCCCATCGTGTTGAGTCAGCAACGACCCATACCTCTCAGACGCATGACGAATCCTCCCAGACATATGTGGGGCCTCTGTCTGAGCCTCAGGTTGCCCAACAACCGGTGCAAGTGGCTCAGATTCTATCTCTGTGTCTTGTGGTTGTACTTGGACCTCGTCCAAGTCAAACTTCCTCCCATTAACTTCTTTCATGAGAAATTCTTTCTCTAGAAAGACAGCACCCCAAGCAACAAAAATTTTGTTCTCAGTGGGAATATAGAAGTAGTATCCTTTAGTTTCCTTAGGATACCCCACAAACACGCATTTATCAGATCTGGTCTCTAGCTTGCTAGAATCTTGACGTTTGACATAAGCCTCACATCCCCAGATTTTGATAAAAGAGAGGTTAGGGTGTCTCCCACTCCATACCTCGTATGGTATCTTGGAGACACTCTTAGATGGAACGTTATTCAGTATAAGAGAAGTTGTCTCAAGTGCAAAACCCCAGAATGAGGGTGGTAGAGTTGCATGACTCATCATGGATCGAACCATGTCTAACAAGGTTCAATTTCTCCTTCCAGACACACCATTCCATTGAGGTGTTCCAGGAGGAGTGAGTTGGGATAAGATCTCACACTCTCTCAGATAGTCAATGAACTCACTACTCAGGTACTCTCCACCACGATTTGATCGAAGAGTTTTAATGGATCTACCAAGCTGGTGTTGGGGTATGCCTTTAAGGCTAATGTTTGAGGCCTTGGGATTCTATCAGTATCATGTATATAAACTCTTATGTTTATAAAGGCAATGGTTGTTATTCAGTATGTTATATTGTCTGCTGCAA
>JANTFE010007913.1:0-12515 GCA_027562315.1 Costus pulverulentus
ACAAACTGAATAACAACCATGCCATTATAAACATAAGAGTTTATTATATGATACTGATACAATCCCAAGGCCTCAAACATTAGCCTTAAGGGCATACCCCAACATCAAGAAAAGTAGATCAGTACGGGCTGGAGAGATTGACCTATGAGTTGGAAACGGGGCAAAGGTTGCTGCTGTTGCTATAGGAGTTTTGACTCTCTCCCTGTCATCTGGACTTTAGTTAGAGTTAGATAATTGCTATTATGTACCTTCGCTTACTAAGAACATTGTATCCATTCCTTGCTTGGCAAAGAAAGGATTTAAGTTTGAAATAAATAAGAACTCTTGTTCTTTTTCATTTGCAAATATGTTCTATGGGAAGGGTACTTTGTGCAATGGTCCATATGTGTTAGACATGGATAACTCTATTTGTAACAAAAATAATAAAAGGACCAAACTGAGTGGTTCAGTTGGTGCTTTCCTATGGCATTGTCGCTTAGCCCATATAAACAAGAATCGCATTCAACAACTCCATGCAAATGGGTTGTTAGATTCAAGTTCCTTGGAGGAATTTGATACATGTGAGCCTTGTTTCTTAAGGAAAATGACAAAAGCGCCCTTCACCAAAATTGGTGAGAGGGCAGGAGGTTTGTTAGATCTCATACATAGCGATGTGTGTGGGCCATTCAATAGGCAAGCTAGAGGAGGACACAACTACTTCATTACCTTTACTAATGATTTCAGTAGATATGGTTATGTCTACTTGATGAGACATAAATCTGAATCTTTTGTGAAATTCAAGGAGTTCAAGAATGAAGTAGAGAACCAGCTTGGTAGATCCATTAAGGCTCTTCGATCAGATCGTGGTGGAGAGTACCTGACTGGTGAGTTTCTTAACTATCTAAGAAAGTGTGGTATTCTGTCCCAACTCACTCCTCCTGGAACACCCCAATGGAATGGTGTGTCTGAAAGGAGAAATTGAACTTTGTTGGACATGGTTCGATGTATGATGAGTCATGCAACTATACCTCCCTCATTCTGGGGGCATGCACTTGAAAAAGCTTCTCTAATACTGAATAATGTTCCATCTAAGAGTGTCTCAAAGATTCCATACGAGGTATGGAGTGGGAGATGCCCTAATCTCACTTTTTCAGGATCTGGGGATGTGAGGCTTATGTCAAACGTTAGGATTCTAGCAAGCTAAAACCTAGATCTGATAAATGCGTGTTTGTGGGGTACCCTAAGGAAACTTAGTGTTACTATTTTTATGTTCCCACCGAGAACAAAGTTTTTGTTGCTTGGGGTGCTGTCTTTCTAGAGAAAGAATTTCTCATGAAAGAAGTTAGTGGGAGGAAGTTTAACTTAGATGAGGTCCAAGTGCAACCACAAGACACAGAGATGAAACCTAAGCCACCTGCACCAGTTGATGGGCAACCTGAGGCTTAGACACAGGCCCCGCGTAGGTCTGGGAGGATTCGTCGTGTACCTGAGAGGTATGGGTCATTGCCGACCCAACACGACGGGATATTCATCATTGAGGATGAACCCAAGACTTATGAATAGTCGGTCAGTGGACCGGACTCCGAGAGATGGCTTGACGCCATGAGATCCGAAATGGATTCCATGTCAGCTATCCAAGTTTGGGATTTGGTTGAGTTACCTATTGGGGTAAAACCCATAGGGTGTAAATGGGTCTTCAAGAGGAAGACAGACATGGATGGCAACGTAGTTACCAATAAAGGTAGACTAGTGGCTAAGGGATTCAAATAAGTTCATGTGGTGGACTATGATGAAACCTTTTCGCTAGTTGCTATGTTCAAATCCATTAGGATTTTGCTTACTATAGCTGCATATCATGATTATGAGATATGGCAGATGGATGTAAAGACAACGTTCCTTAACGGGAAGCTAACTGAGGATGTGTATATGACACAACCTGGTGACTTCATCCATCCTGCAGAGGCCAATAAGGTCTGCAGGCTAAAGAGATCCATTTATGGATTAAAGCAAGCATCTTGAAGTTGGAATCTTCGATTTGATGAAGCTGTGAGAGAATATGGCTTTATCAAAAGCGAAGATGATGCCTGTGTATACAGAAAATTCTGTGGGAGCATGGTGACTTTTCTAGTCTTGTATGTCGATGACATACTGCTAATCAGGAACGACATCCCTAGTCTTCAAGCTGTGAAGACATGATTAGGGAAGTGTTTTGAGATGAAGGACTTAGGGGAGGCCGCCTATATTCTAGGCGTGTGGATCTATAGGGATAGATCCAAGAAGCTCCTAGCCCTTAGTCAAAGTACTTACATTGATAAGGTCCTGTAAAGGTTCAACTTGGAGCAATCCAAGAAAGGGTACCTTCCAGTGAGACATGACCTTACTCTCTCAAAGAGCTAGTGTCCCACCACACAGGCTGAGAGGGATGACATGAGTCGAGTGCCTTGTGCTTCGGCAGTGGGATCGATCATGTATGCATTGTGTCTAGACCAGATGTGGCTTATGCTGTGAGCATAACCAGCTGATACCAATCCAATCCTGGAGTGCAACACTGGGTGGCTGTAAAGAACATCTTAGAGTATCTGAGAAGAACTAAGGATTTGTTCATAGTCTATGGGGGACAGGAAGAGCTCAGTATGCAGGGCTACACTGATGCGTCATTCTAGTCTGACCCTGATGACTTTAGATCGCAGGCTGGCTATGTGTTTAAGATAAATGGAGGTGCTGTTTGTTGGAAGAGCATCAAGCAATCCTCAATTGCCGATTCTACAACCGAAGCTGAGTATATGGCCACTTCTAAGGCAGCCAAAGAAACTGTTTGGATAAGGAAGTTTATTTCTGAACTTCAGGTGGTTCCCAGTGCAGTAGATCCCATTGAAATCTACTGTGATAATAATGGAGCAATTGCACAAGCCAAAGAACCACGGTCTCATCAAAGGTCCAAACACATACTCATAAGATTTCACCTAATCAGATAGATCATAGACAGAGGTGATGTCAAGATTAGCAGAGTTGACACAGAGAACAATCTGGCAAACCCATTGACCAAGGCTTTGGCGTAGCAGAAGCATGACTGTCACGCTAGAGATATGGGGTTGAGATTCCTTAACCTCTAGGTCTTAGTGCAAGTGGGAGATTGTTGGTATATATGCCCTAGGACCTAATTTTGGTCCATTATTGTACTACCTGATGTTGATATTTTATATATCATTTTGGCATTGTCATTGTCTATATTCGCTTACATCTGCAATTGTGTACTTATATGATAATGTCCCTGGAGACAGATTGGATCTGTGCTCAAATGATAGTCCCTAGTCGATGTACCTGAGTGGATATGGGACAGCTCTGGAACTTGTGAGACTGGTATATGGGCTGGTTAGGCACGAGATACTAACGTAGACATATGGGTATATCAGTGGTGGATATACTGGAATGACCCGCTGTGAGGCAATGACTTAGTGTCACAAGTTATCCTCACAAGTGATAGGAGATGCATTGATCCCTTGACTTGAGGTCATTGGCCATTCTATATGGTTAGGGATATGCTTTGATACAACCTAACACCTCGCCGTAGTTGGGGGGTAATAACGGTTGTCATTGAGCATATCATGACCCATATGAGAAGGTCAATGGACAGACAAAGGATTTGCCCCTTCCTAAGGGAAGTTTGATATCCCCGGAGCTCCTATATGGTTCTATGACTGAAAGTGTATGGCCATACCTAGGTGAGACCTGATTTAGTCATAGACATGAGATTGTATGAAAACAAGTGGTGACACACTTGTCCAATCGGATATCAGTACGGCAAAGAGACTGGAATGCATCTGTACCTAATTGCGATGATGGGGATGTCGATGTCGATATCCATTCTAATGACATGGGTAGCAGCGATGCACTGCTAGGTGCCACTCACTGCTTGTGGTGACATTTGGTCAACACTACCAGCGTCAGAGGAACCTATAGGGTCACACACCTTGATACTTGAGTTCTCGTATTGATCGGGAAGCCTTATGATTGAGTTATTGGATAACTCGAATCTATTCTGGAAATTTCATCAGTGCCAATGGGCCTGATGAGATGGAAGAAACCTATTGGAGTGAACTTCCAATTTTGGCATATTGACCAATGTAACCATGGTTAGCCTCATTTAACATTGGGTTAACTTGGATTGGATCCAATAAATTGGTTAACGTGCATAATGGACCTTGGGCTAGGCCCATTGATAAGTTGGGCTTGCTAATAAGTTATCATGAAGAAGAAAGGGGCTAAAAGGGTATAATGGGGATAAATCTCCTCCTATTGGCGCCTAAGGGCATAATGGGGAGGAGTAGGCAATTTTGCTTCATGAAGCCAAATCCCAACCCTAACCCTGGCCACCCCCCTTGCATAACCGACCTATGGCTCTATAAAAGAGGCCATAGGCGCCCCTCTCTTGATATTCTACTCCTTGGAGGCGTGAGAACACATAGAGAGGCGAGAGCAAGGGTCTTGGCGCATCTTCCATACCCTAGTTGCAAGCTTGATTCTTCCTTTCCTCTTGGCGCAAGGAACTTAGTGCTTGGCGGCTTCCCTCTCCATCATCCTTCTTCATCCTTGGCACATACTCATTGGAGGTGGTGCAAGTTGTGAAGAAGGTATACTAAGGCTTGGATCTTCTTCCCGAGGCTAGCATCGGGCATGGAAGAAGAGGACTCAAGGAATCTGTGTGTGTGAGACTGCAGAGGGCGCACGCTTGGGGGCCTACCTCAACATCGGCCTCATCTTGCTGTAAGGTATATTCTATCTCATCGTGTCGACTCCCTCGCATGCGATCTTCACTGGGTTTTTGGGACTCGCTAGTTTCGGGGATATTGCTTCCGTTGTGCAATGTTTTATGTAATTTCTATCTCTAAAAATTGTAAAATATCCCCGGGGTTTCCCAACATAACTATCATGAAAAACAAAGATAATGAACTAATTCTTGTTAGAACTATTACTAGTTGGCGCATGTGTATAGATTATAGAAAACTGAATGCTGCTACTAGGAAAGACCACTTTCCTCTACCTTTTATTGATCAAATGGTTGAAAGACTGGTAAACCACTCTCACTTTTGCTTTTTAGATGGATATTCTGGTTTTTTTCAAATCCCAATACACCCTGATGATCAAGAGAAAACCACTTTCACTTGCCCCTATGGAACTTTTTCATATAGGAGGATGCCTTTTGGTTTATGTAATGCTCCTGCTACATTCTAGAGATGCATGATGGCTATTTTTTCTAATTTTATTGAAGATTTTATGGATGTATTCATGGATGATTTCTCAGTATATGGTTCCTCTTTTGATATATGTTTGGCTAACTTATCTCAGGTTTTATAGAGGTGTGAAGAAACTAACCTTGTGCTTAATTGGAAAAAATGTCATTTCATGGTCAAGCAAGGGATTGTTTTGGGACACTTAATCTCAGAAAGAGGAATTGAAGTGGACAAAGCTAAAGTTGAAGTGATAGACAAATTGGAGCCACCTACCACAGTGAAAGAAGTCCGAAGTTTCCTAGGGCATGCAGGGTTCTACCGGCGATTCATCAAAGACTTCTCTAAACTTGCTAGATCTCTTACACATTTTCTTTGTAAAGATGTCAAATTCTCTTTTGATGAGAATTGTTTATCTGCTTTTCCGGAATTGAAGAAAGTTTTGGGTTCAGCACCCATTATTCAGCCCCCGGATTGGAACATGCCCTTTGAGCTCATGTGTGATGCTAGTGATTATGCAGTAGGAGCAGTCTTGGGACAGAGAAAAGATAAGAAACCTCATGTTATTCACTATGCCAGCAGAACTTTAGATGAGACACAGAAGAATTACACTACCACTGAAAAGGAATTATTGGCCATAGTATTTGCTTTTGATAAATTTATGTCATATTTAATTAACTCAAAGGTGGTAGTGTACACTGATCATGCAGTTGTAAGATACTTAATGCAGAAGAAAGATACTAAACCTCATCTGCTCAGATGGATTCTGCTTTTACAAGAATTTGATTTGGAAATTAAAGACAAAAAAGGATCAAAGAATTTTGTTGCAGATCATCTCTCAAGGATTATGGTAAACACCGAGGAAAATGATGTAATTAATGACTCCTTCCCTGAAGAACAACTACTGACCATTGAATAAATAAGAGCCCCTCGGTATGCTGACATTGTGAATTACCTTGTAGCCAATGTTTTTCCCCCTGATTTAAGTTACCAAAGAAGGAAGAAATTCTTGGCTGAGGTGAAACACTATTTTTGGGATGAGCCTTATGTATTTCGAAGATGTGCAGATGGTATTTTTAGGAGATGTGTACCTTAGGAGGAGGTTACTAATATATTGTTTCAATGCCATGGATCTTCTTATGGTGGGCATGCCAGTGCTGAGAAAACTGCCTTTAAAGTGTTGCAATCAGGATTTTATTGGCCCACAATTTTCAAAGATGCTAGAAACTTCATTTATCTTGTGATAGATGTCAAAGGATAGGCAACATTAACAGAAGACATGAGATGCCATTGTTTAATATTCTTGAGGTTGAAAATTTTGATGTTTGGGGAATTGACTTCATGGGACCCTTCCCGTCTTCTAGAGGTAACAAATATATTCTTGTAGCAGTGCATTATGTTTCAAAATGGGTTGAAGCTATTGCATCACCAACCAATGATTCCAGAGTTATTGTCAAACTATTCAAAAAAATTATCTTTCCAAGATTTGGAACACCACGAGTTGTAATTAGTGATGGTGGCTCACACTTCATAGAACACAAGTTCTCAGCTTTACTCAGAAAGTATGGAGTAAATCATAGAGTAGCTACACCTTATCATCCTCAAACAAGTGGGCAATTTGAGATATCAAATAGAGAAATAAAAGGGATTTTGGAAAAGACAGTTTCGCGCACAAGGAAAGATTGGGCATTCAAACTTGATGATGCACTACGGACATACCAGACAGCTTTCAAAACACCAATTGGTATGTCCCCATTTCAATTAATCTATGGTAAATCTTGCCATCTACCTGTAGAACTCAAACATAAAGCATTCTGGGCAATCAAGGCATTAAACTTGGACTTAAAGAATGCAAGTGAAAAAACAGAGGTTACAATTGAACGAGTTGGATGAAATTAGACTCTCAGCCTATGAAAATGCAATAATTTACAAGGAGAGGACTAAGAGATGGCATGATCAGCATATTTTTATAAAAGATTTCCTACCATGTGACTTTGTTCTTTTATTCAACTCTAGATTAAGACATTTTCCTGGTAAACTCAAGTCCCATTGGTCTGGACCTTTTCAGGTGAAGAAAACTTACCCCTACAGAGCTATGGATGTATGGAGTGAAGATACAGGAGAATTTAAAGTTAATGGCCAAAGATTGAAACATTACCATCAAGAAGAACTGATTGAAGAAAGAGAAAGCTTTTACCTGGATGAGCCAAGATCAAATCTGAGCACAGAACGGTCAAGCTAATGACCTTTAAATTAGCGCTTCTTAGGAGACAACCCAAAACCTTTATTTGTTTTCTTTTATTTTACTTTCTGTTTAGGACTTAATTTTCTTTTAATTTTGCAGGTAAAACGTGATTTGGTACAAATTACGGCACCCCCGTAAAGTATTTTACGGTACTATATTTCCAGTCCACTTTCGACCAGAAAGTTGCCCCGAAATTACGGTACTGCTATAAGGTATTATACGGTGCCGTATTTTGTTGTCAAAATCAACCCGAGAGTTCTATCATTTTTATGGTAGTACCGTAATATATTTTACGGTACCGTATTTTAAAAAAAAAAAAGAGAAGGTTGTAGATAGGAGAGAGAGGCTACTTTAATGCTGTCCATTCTACCCTTAAGAGCGCAAAAGAAATCAGAACGACCAGACGATGAGGACTTGATGTTTTGTGAGTATTATCTTCCTTTACTTCTTTGCTATGTTGTATTTTCTATATCTCATTGTTGTTTCATATGATGAAGGGAAGGATGATGGTTGTACCATGTCATGATGATGAATGAACTGAAATTCATGATTGAAGATATAACCCTATCATGTTAAATTTATTTCTTCAATACATACTTACCTATTGAAATATGATGTTGATTGATGCATAAGATTTTAGGTAGATGTATTATTTGAAGAATAAAATTTAAAGGTGAAACTTCACTTTTGAATAAAATGAGTATATTAGTATGATTTGTGAATTGATATCAATTGATCAACCTAGCAGATGTTTAGTCTATTTTGCTCTTTGTTAGGAAATGAGAATCCAATATCCATAAAAAATAGTGAGAGACTCCTGTACTTGGCACTATGTAAAATTGATAGTGGTACCTAAGACATGGGTTGAAGTCTATGACAAAAAGATAATGAGAGAAAATGATAATAAGACTCCTCTACTTGGCACTGTGTGAAATTGACAGTGGTACCGAAGAAAAGAGTTGAAGTCAAAAATAAAAAGTACGTGTCTATGCGGGTACATGCCATCTATGCAAAAATGACAAAATACATGAAAAAGAAAAAAATATGTGTGCAAAAAGATATTGGAAACCTGCTTCCTATAAACAAAAGCATAACGGATTTGAACTGAAATTAGGTGAAGTCTTGAGATTGAAAATTCTATTTATTATACGGTTGCGAAGTTTTATTTGATTGAGTTGTAGATCTAGAGGATTGAGTTCTAAGAATGATATGTTTATTTAAAGTTTTGTAAATCAATTCATAGAATTTTTCATCGATAGGTTGTATTTTAGAAATTTATTGAGCATGAAAAGGTTATTCTTTTAATCAAAATTTTGATTTTAAATTTTGATTTTTGCTTGAGAACAAGCAAAGTTTGAGCCTTATGTATTTTGATGCCACCAAAATATATAGTAAATTTTGTATCATTTTAGATACCTTTTCATGCTAAATTGAGGATCTTTTACTTGTTTTTATGCTGAATCCATCAAATATTGCAAAGTCTACTTCTATTTTGGTTTTTCATGATTTTCAGGCAAAAGGCATCATTTTAGGGTGTTTTCGAGCAAAATCAAACACATAGAAGAATTCTCATCATCAAGAAGAAGATAGATGACAAATTTCAAGCAAAACGGAGTAACTCACCAAAATACGATAGTGTCGTAATCTATATTACGGTACCGTATTTCCATACATTACCGTAATATCGGTCACCTGCCGTAATTTGGGAAAACTTCAGATCATAAGATTGTGCAAAAAATAGGGCACTGCCGTAAGATTTTACACGGCCGTATTTTGGAGCAATTTCGGAATAGAGACCATTGCAGAAATTACGGCACTACCGTAAACTATTTCCCGGGCAGTATTTTCCAGACGTTTCCTACCAGAGAGTTCAACCGATTTTACAGTAGTGCCGTGAACCATATTACGGTACCGTATTACCCAGCACTTTCAGAACAGAACACTCGAGCGATTTTGCGGCAGTGTCGTGAACTATTACACTACCCTATTTCTGTTTTTCAACGCGACTCCCAGGTCAATTTTGACGCCCAATTTTTGCGGAGATTATTGCGGGCAATCCAAAACTCATGTCGTAAGAAGAAAAAAGAGAGCTGACGACGAGAGGATCACGTAGACACCATGTTGGGAAACCCCGGGGATATTTTACAATTATTAGAGATAAAGATTACAAAATACATTGCACAGTGAAAGCAATATCCCCGAAACAGGACAGTCCCAAAAACCCAGTGAAGATCGCAAGCAAGAGAGTCGACACGATGAGTTAGGAAATACCTTAAAGCAAGATGAGGTCGATGTCGTGAAAGGCACCCAAGCGTGCGCCCTCTGCAGTCTCACACACACGGATTCCTCGAGTCCTCTTCTTCCATGCCCGGTGCTAGCCTTGGGAAGAAGATCCAAGCCCTGTGCTCCTTCTTCAAAATATGTGCCACCTCCAAGGTAGATGCGCCAAAGATGAAGAAGGATGAGGGAGAGGGAAACCGCTAAGCACCAAGTTCCTTGCGTCAAGAGAGAAGGAAGAGGCTTGCGGCTAGGGTTTGGAAGGAAGAAGAAGATGCGCCACTTCTTGGTGTTGTCGCCCTTCAAGCCCTTGCTTTTGCCCGTCCTCTTGTTGTCACGCCTCTAAGGAATATGCATCATCACAATAGGGGGCGGCTAGGGTCACATAAAGAGCTAGAGGCGGTTAGGGCAAGTGTTGAGATCATGACAAGTGTATGGCTTGGATGAGAAGGTTTGAGGTAAGGAAAGTCTCCAAGACTTTACCATAAACCTCATTTAACCTTTCCATAAGCTACCAAGCCTTGCCTTGTGCGCCAAGGCCTAGCCTTGCGCCCCAAGCAATGCCTTAATGCATTCACACTATCAATGGGAGAGGGCTAGGCGCATAAAGCTTCCTTAATGAAGAAAATTTGCCATCCAAACCCCATTATGCCCCTTTGGCGCCAATGGGCTTGGCTTCCTCCCCATTATATCCATTTAGCCTATTGCCTCTTCATGACAACTTGTTATTGGGTCTCATTGGATAATGAGCTAACCCAAACTTCATTACATGGCTTGATTAAGCACTTGGATCCAATCCAATGCAACCCTAATCCAAATGTGGCCAACCATGGTCAATTTCGGGTCAACCTGCCATAAATGGAGTTTGGCTCCAATAATATCCTTCCATTTCATCAGGCCCATTGGCGCTGATGAAATCTCTAAAATAGATCCGAGTTATCCAATAACTCGATCATAAGGCTTCCCGATCAAAATGAGAACTCGAGTATCAAGGTGTGCGATCCTGTAGGTCCCTTTGACGTTGGCAGTGTTGACCAAATGTCACCACAAGCAGTGAGTGGCACCTAGCAGTGCATCGCTGCTACCCAAGTCATCGGAATGGATATCGACATCGACATCCCCATTATTGCAACAAGGTACAGATGCATTACAGTCTCTTTGCCGAACTGATATCCGATTGGACAAGTGTGTCACCACTTGTTTTCACCCAATCACTGTTGGGGTATGCCCTTAAGGCTAATGTTTGAGGCCTTGGGTTATTTTCAGTATCATGTATAAACAAGATAAAGGCAATTGTTGTTATTCAGATTGTTACATTATCTGCTGTTATATGTAAACTTCTGAGTAATGTCTCAATGATGGCCAGCTTAGCTGACATTCAGTGTTGTCCTTAGTCGAGATATCTTGGTGAACATGAGACAGCCTTGGTATGATTAAGACTAATATGTGTTCTAATCTTATAGGATGCTTCGAGCATGGAATAAGATTTAGACACATAGGTTCATTGGATGTACTGGATTGACCCTACTTAGGATATTCAATTGTTTGTCACAATGTGAATAATCCTTGTATGCAAGCAAGTGGCATATTCCCTCTGACTTGAGATCACTTGTATTTCTAAGTGATGATTGGCATTATCTTGAGGTAGTTCAGTATCATTTGAAATAAAATGGTTAAGGATTATCTTGGATAGTGAACATGAGTCATGTTAGGATACTTGTGATAGATAAAGGATTGCCTCTCCTAGTTGGGGTGTGATGTTCTAATGGGGTCGGTAAGTTATCGTTACCGACATTGAAGGAAACCCTTAGGGTCGCACAATTTGATGATATGACTTACTTATGTCAGATCGTGTGGACTGGAATTATTCTAGTTCAGTTTAAAGGAATTTAAGCTCTGATTAAAAGTGAGATCTAGCCTGATCATGTTAGATTGATTAGGACATATGATTGGTAAGCTTTGATCGGAGGATTGAAGCTTGATCGTAAAGATCAAGGGGTTCAATGTGATGTGTGGTTAGATCTTGAGCCATTTGGTTCAAAGAATATTATAACCAGGGCTGGTTTGGTGCTTGAACCAAAATTGAATTGAACCGGTTCACTTGTGAATGCATGGTTCAATTCAAAGAGGAGTTTTCGATTGCTTAAAGGATAGTTATGAAGGGAGTTACAAATTCAGTTCTTACCATAAATGGTGGCCGAATTTTCCTTTGTGTATATCTACGTTTTCGAAAGCTCTCTCGCCTCCCCCTTCTCTTCCCTCTCGTGTGGATCATCTTCACGAAAAAGGAAGAGAGGCTTGAACCGGCCAAGGAGATACACATCATCCTTTCCTAAAGACGATCAAGACTCCTTGGTGTCTTTGCTAGCACAAGGAACACAAGGAAGAAGTCTTTCTCATCTTGTGTGTGACTTCTTTGGAGAAGAGGCGCTCGCCCCTTTTATCTTCCAAGCCGCCTCTTAGATCATGGCAATGGTAACACTCTAACTTGCTCTATATATCTATACAAGGTTGATCATGTGCTCATCTCATACGATTTTTGAAAGTTCTAGTTTTTCGAGTAGAAGTTTGCATAGTCGACTTCACTAGAACACCTTTCTGTGGTATCAGAGCTTTGGTTTTTCTGACTTGATGCATATGGTTGCCTTGTTGTGATCCATGTTTGATTTATTGGGTAGTGAAAGTGCCCCTTATCTTAAGGGGGGTCCCCTTCTAGGGGGAGCATAACCCTAGAGCATATGGCGCATAAAATTTATACATTTGCGGAAATAGGGTTATAGGATCGA